>CAVNYN010245405.1:20315-33804 GCA_963692815.1 Nyctanthes arbor-tristis | reverse complement strand
TGCTCGAAGGATCAAGGCGGAGTCTGCGTCGTGCAGGAAGGATCGATCTGGCAACTGAAGAGACAGTGGAGGTGGACGACGACCGATTGCTGGACGCAACAGTGCCGTTTTGGTAATTTTGATTCTGCGAATTATTGCGCAGATTCTGAGTAGAGGAGGAAGATGAAGAGGCCGTCGCTGACTGCCAGAACCCGCAGAGCCTCCACGTCTGCTGGCGGTGGTGAGTGTCGGCAATCGCCATGTTCGCCGGAATCTGACGTAATTCTCCGATTCTTCTTCCTTCTTATTTCAGGCGATCAAATTTCCGCGTTGACTATCATTTCGTAGAAAGTCAAGAGGAGACGATTATATATATATATATATATAATATATAAGAATTTCAATTTATTTTATTTTTTTAATTACGTTCGCGCTGGAGCCTAGATGGGATGGTTTTCAGTTGTGGGGGAGAAGGGGAAAGTGAAGAGTCAAGCGCAGCCGGACTCCAAATAAAGTTTTAAATTGGCTTCATTCAATAGTTGACGTCCGCCCACACGGTTTCTGATTGACTGTTGCACACGAATACACAATCACATCATGTCAATTGTCATGCAATATACGTTCTGCGCTTCGCTTGCAATGGTTGTACCTTCCCTAAAAATATCTTTTAAGCCCCATCTTTTTTCTCTCTCCCTATTTATTAATTTAGGACCCGTATGATAAACAACTATATATAGTTGAATTTTGAAAAGGCCGGAGAGCTTGGGCATTTGACGCATCCTATTTATTGTGATGTTTACTCTATCGTTATATACCTACGTGTCTTTTTAACCCTCAATTATGACAAAATAAAAATCAATTATAATTTCCCCTTAAACAATTATAATTAATTTACCAAACTGATTTTTAAACAGACTGACATATATTATTAAAAAAGTAACACATTGATTAAGAAGTCATCTTAAATTCATTCGGATCTCTTCATTATCTCCTCCGACTTCAACTTTGTAGAATATATAGCTATTCAAATAGTTGAATCATGCGCGAGTTGTTTACTTAGACGCAATTCAGCGTACAATTATTTACTGCTCAAGGTAATGATGTGAAGTGAAGGACATATATGACCAATAAGGTAACTGATGGATAGACTTTACAATGATGATTATAAGTGTATAATTAATTAGTAATATGGTGATTATATAATAATCATGATAATCAAAATAATTTACACTTAATGTCCCAAACTTTTTAAGTATTAATAGATCAAGTCCCAATATTTATTTCTCCTTATGTGGATAATTAAGAAATCCGCGTCTAAGTTCCTGTTAACAGAAGTCATCAATTTCCTCCGTTAAGTTGAGGGCATTTTTGATAAAATACAAAAAAAAAAAAAATATTTTAATTTAAAAAGAAAAAGTAAAATGGGGGAAGGGGCCCGGGGAATGGCATCCAGAAGGCTACCGAAAAGGTTGTCATTTGAGAGTTCCCCTCCCACAATTTTTTCTTTTTTTAAAATTAAAAATATTTAATTTTTTATATTTTATTAAAAATACCCCTAACTTTACGGAGGAAATGAATGACTTCTGTTATCAGAGACGTAGGTGGGGATTTCTTAAAAGGTTGAGGCCCCACAGAAAGAGAAATAAAGGTTGGGGACATGATATATTAATACTTAAAAGGTTGAAAACATTAAATATAAATTACTCTAATCTCAATATAGTTGACGGGAATGGGGGAAGGAAATTAAAAAAAGTGTAATGAATGTTTGGGTAAATTAGAGATATCATGTGTTGGTGTAGGTTCGTTGGTGTAGGTTTGTTGGGAGGTTGGCATTAATTAGGTAATTAATGATTCTCCCCACTCAATTTTTACTTATTTAAGTAATCAACAGGTCCAACGGCCTTCATTATTATATGTGGTAAGTGAAATTTAAATATATATGAACCGAAAATAAATAGAGTGATTCCTATTGAATATATCATCTCAATCAAAAAGTCACTTATAATTTTAGTTTTAGTAGCTTCGATTTCGATTTCTCGTGAATTAGTTAACACGTAACAATAAAAGTGGGACATATAACAATATAAGACGCTAGTTTTTTCTAATAATGTGGAAGGAGCTCTTTTCATGTCTGTATATATTTTAATTGTTATGCGAGCACAATAATGAAGAAAGAATCTTTTATTAGGTGTTTAGTGCTGGAAATAGTAAGGATGCCTTTGGCCCATATTGATGACATTCTTAAACCGGGGGCATGATTTCTTATTCACTCTAAGGATTGCACCGAACTTTTATGGGAAGAGATTTTAAATTTAACTCATAATTATTATCAATTTTTAGCGGTATTGTTTAGTTTTATTGAGAAAATTAAAAGTAGTAAAAAAATATATATTCTGGCACTCCAACAATGTCTAGATCGGAAGAGCACACGTCAATAAAAAATTAACATATATGTTCAAGGTCCTATTTTGGTAATAAATCAGGGTCCTTGTAGTGATCCGCATGGGTTCTTAATATGGTCAATAAAGTAGAGCGTGATAGTTTTAAAGTATTACAATTTTGTTTCGAAAGTTATTATAGATAATATGGTTATCTACAAAACCTATTCATATTCTGTCCTTTCATTGTCACTTAAAGTTGTAGCCTTTGGAAATAAGAAATGCATTGTCTTAGTATATGCTACATTGTGGATAAGTTTTTGCGTCCATTTTAAGAAATTAATCATGGAATTCATTAACGCCTTTTAAAAGTCAAAGATGAAATCTCATTTACACTCTTTAAAGCATATCTTATCTAGTACAAGAAGAAAGTTTCGGCACATTTTTCAGTTATCTGTGTTATCAACGTTAGTGATCACACATTGATTGGGAAAATTTATCACTTTACTACTATCTATACATGACATGGGTATGCGACGTCGTAACGGTTACATACGTGGCAATTCGTGACTCCCATTACTAACATAGCATCAGTGTGTTAATGCCACATCAACACACGTGCTACTTTGGAATCACTATTATCAATAGTGTTGTAAAGTGCTAACTCTCTACCTCCCTTGTGACAAGTTATTACTAGTGGTGATGTTACCTATTACCTTACTCCTCCTTGGGCCTTCTTTTTTCCTCAATGTTATTCATTCGTTCGTTTATTTTACGAACACTGACGATATTGAAGTGTTATGGAAAGTAGAATTTTTTTCTTTTTCTTTTTTTTTTTTTGTGCATACTTGATTTGCTGCATTCGTTGATCCAGTTAAACTGTGGAGAGGCTCAACAAATCATTCACTCGTTTCTGAAAAGTTTGAAAAGGCCAGGACACTGGGTTACAAGATGGAAGTCACCATCTATTGGCACTCTCAAGCTTAATGTGGATTTTGCTCTCTTCAAAGAACAATGAAAGATAGGCTCTGGTATGCTTATCCGTGATGCTGATACTTCTTTTGTGGTGGCTAAGATAGAGATTCCAAAAGGGGACTTTGATTCGTCCATTGGTGAAATGCCGGAAGTTCGAGAAATACTACGTTGGATTAAAGATAAATAAATTCCCTTTTGCTTCTCAGTGCAAATGGATACCCTTGTTGCATACGATGCTTTCCAACAAAGGGAACCTGACATTTCTTATTTTGGACTGCTAGCTGAAGATTGTTATATCAATACTGACTCAAGGGATTGGTGGACTCAAATTTGCCTAGGTTGGGAGAACGACAATTCAAAGAATGCAATTTTGTTCACCCTATTTACCAGTGGTATCTTTATCATCTATTAAATGGAAGTTAGAATTATTAAGAGAGAGAGAAAGAGGAGTTAATAGGGGAGAGAGTGGGTTAAATTAATAAAAGTAGGAGAGAGAATAAGATTTTGGATTATTGCTTTGTAATTGGTTAATTTTTTATTTTTTTTTACTCTTTCTAAACTCTCTTATTTGGACGAAATCGAGTTGATATTTTAATCAAACCATATCTAACATATGTCTCAAATTAAAGATCTTGTAGACTACTTTAATATGAGTCAATTTTTAAGATCCATTTATAAATATATTGCCCAATAAAATGCATCAAAGTGAAAAAGTATTAATTTTATTTTTTTTTATTTTGACTCATATCTTTCTTTCAAACTTATTAATTCAAGTAAATTCTAAATGATATTTACATTTTTTTAATCTTTGCTCCACCCACTTTTGGCTTCAATAATTTGATTTGATATTAGAACTAAATAAGAAAAAGGTGTGCATTTAAAAAAGAAAAAAATAACTTGAAGATATCAGCTAGGATTTTCTTGAATTTGAGATTGAAAAGAAATGTATCGATCAAAATTTAAAAAAAAAATAGAATTGATAAATTAAAAAAATAGAATTGATAAGTTTATCTATTTTTTTTTTATGTATTTTAGTGGGTTATATACTTATAATAGATCTCGTAAACTAACTCATATTAAAGTATTGGACGAGGAAAGAGAATATAATTTGAAACGGACAAAAAAAAGAATATGGAAATACCTTTTTGGGACGAGAGAGTAATTTTGATTAGCTGTTTGGCAGACATATTTCACAAATAATATTTGTCTAGCTATCTCCTTTATTCCTTTCTAAACCTTGAGATATCTTACTAAAAATTATAGTCTTGTAGGGTTACACTAATTATGCAAACATGATTGAACTTATAACATCTATAGACATTGTGAAAAATGTTTTAGAACTAGGCTTAGTTTCTTATGAAACCAACCCATTAAATCAACATTTTACGTTGGAATAAGTTTTTCAATGGTAACAATTTAAGTTTACGACGGCTAGCCATTCTATTATATTTTATTTTAGCAATTTAATATTATGTGATTGTTAGCACTTAGCATAATGATAATGATAATGTGAAATTAGAAGCAAAACCTCTTACATCACCATGGCACCCTGCTTCCGGTTAAACGTTATCCATTGAGAGGATAGTATGGGATTAATAAAGTGTGCATTTATTAAGTAAGATCGGGCTCCGTATATAGAGTCTGATTGTCAATAAAAAATTGATACAAAGGCCGATCTAGTTCAATAGAAATCAGCGATAAAGATAAAACACTTAGAACAATAGAAAATAGGCGGGAAATCAAAGCACAAAAGATACTGAGAATTAATTAACTTAATTAATATATAGATTTAGATTCGAGCATTTGGCAGCAGGTAAAAGAATAATGCGACCATTGTTGGAAAATATTGACAATGACACTGTAAAAATAATAACTTGTAACAACACTCTTGCGTATGGAAAGTAAAACAACTTAATTATTCTATTTGCAGGAACAGAAATCCCTATTTAAATATTAGAGAGGAGAAAAACAATTAAATGAAAATTGAAAAGGGCAGCTAATTGGGCCCCCAGTATATCAAATGGAAGAGAGTTTCAGCCTTTTCGTGGGCTCTCCTTCTCCATTCCTCATCTCCCGCCGACGTCTTCACCGGATTCCTCCCTCCGGAGCCGCCGTTAATCCGGTTGGCGTGATCGCTTTTTGCATTTCCAGATTCTGCAACCACGCGGTCCACGCCTTTATTTTGCTGCTGCAGACTCTTCAATGTCGCCTCAAATTTACACACGTTCTTCCCACTCATTACAACCCTCTTTCTCTCGCTTTTATTGCAATTAACAAATTCTGCACAATGAAATAAAGAGAGAACGTTAATTAAAGGCTCGTCAAATCAAGTGGGTGGAGGGACAGAGAGTGAATTTATACGGGCAGTCCGCAGAATTTTAAGAGAAAGTTACATAACCGACGACTCCAGAGGACGAAAGATGGAAAACCGGGGCGGAGCCATTAGGTTAGATTTGACTGTGAGCCCGTTTGGCCGTAAGCCAATGTTAGTAAATCATTTCTAATTCAAAATAAGATTTAGTTAAACAAATTAATATCTACACTAACACATTGTTATCAATATATACTACACAAATTTTAATTGCTTATATTTTCCCAAAAAAATTGCTTATTTTCAAAAAAATTATTTCAATTCTAATTTGATATTTAATTATTAACAAGATTTTCCTTTCCACACTTGTCATTCAAAGCACCATTAGTTCCTTTTCTTGCAAGTATGAAACTTGCATGAAAAGGAAAAAAAGGAATAAGTAATTAAATTGTCAATGATTTTATTATTCCATGAAAATAATTTCCGGTGTGTTTAATTGTTAACATTTCCCATAAGAAAATGTAACTTTACCAGCCTAATTTCTAATTAGTATTTGATGGACCCTTTTTCTATGAAAAGGGATTTTTTTCTGTTTTTTTTTTTTAGTTACTTGATCACATATTCTTCAAAAATAAGAGAAAATGTTTTCCTTCGAGTGTAGGTTTTGCTTTCTAGATTATTCTACACTTCAAATATTTTTAACATAAAAGTATAATTTTTCTATACAGCCAACCAATGCAAACTTCGTACACTTCACTTAATGTACAAACCATTAGAGACTATAACCATATAAGCACGCGAGCTCTATAAATGAAATCCGTGTTGGCTTTATAGAAAATTTAAAGGATCTAATTCATTCTTCGCGGCGAACAAACTTGTCAATTTAAGAGGTCCATTATCATGACCCACGAGTATTGAGTCTCTAATATTTTTGAAGCACCTGAAATTTTTTCCCACACTTTCTACCATTAATTCCAGTTAACTCAAATAAGCCATGTATGACAAGTTCATCCATGGAGAAAGATATCAAATACTTGCATTTCAGTGCTACCCCCATCTCACAAAAATAGTCAAAGTATTTTTTGATCTTAAATGTACTTTTCTAGTGTCATTAAACAAATAATGTTATTTGTCTTTATTAAAAATAGATTTGCAGTTGATAGTTCCATTTAATCACTTTATAAAATTTACTGTCGTTGTGACACCAGATACTTACATGACGTGCCAAATTATCATTCTCACAGCATAATACACATTAAAAATTAGAAGGTTGCACCCAACCCCACCCTAACCAAAAAAAAAAAAAAAATCTACTCTCTCTACCTCATCCCATCCCGATCTCCCCCTTCAGTGTGTTCCCGACGACACGACCCCAGTTCCGACTTCACATTCCAGCTCATGACCCTTGTTAGCTATCTAATCTAGTCGGTGCCAAGTGAGGACCCCAAATGAATCATGCTATTCAACATACGACTCTACAAAAATTACAACAAAAGAGATTTAGATTACCTTATTACATTTGAACAATACAAAGAGGTTTGTCATTTCAGAGATAATAAAGTAATTTAAACTGCTTTTTGTCATAATTTTTATTCACTTGTGTGTCTAAATAAATTAATTTTCAAATGAGATTTTTTCTCCATTTTTTCAGAAACTAGTTAACATCATATGGCAGGTATTGTGCCAACCACATGCCTGAACATGTGATTATGGTTTGATACCAATCACACTTGATAACAGGCCTACTTTGGTGTTAATATCAATCACCTCACTGGAAATCAATCTTTTTAGTTCATTCATTTGTTATTTGTTACCATCATCATTGTTGATCAAATAACCGACCTGGTAGATTGGTTATATATCTTTACCGCACTCAAAGGTACCGAACTCAACAAATTACTGAAGGCGAGCGATCCTCATCAGATACGTGGATGGTACCCAGACACACGTGGACCAGACACGTGGAGCACATGCCCCGAAGTGCTCCACTTTAGCCATTTTTTCCATAAATACCCCCACCACGTTGGTAGGGGGTGGTTGGAAGAAGTTTACTTTAACTTATATTTTTATCTAGACTAGCATTGTTAACTACATACTTTGTAACCAAAGATAAATGAAACAAAGAAGAATAATCAAGGACTACTTGATTGTTGACAACAGTTTAGTCCCAGCATAAATTGTTGTCAACAATTTGGCGCTAGAAGGAGGGCTGGTTAACAGCCGCCACGCTACCATGAGCAAAAATCAGTCTATTGCAGCTAAATCTCTCTCTTGAACAATGACGGATGAAGATCTCCCACCCGTTGGCGAGCCAGCTATCGTTCCTAGTCCGATTCCAGCACCGCCAGTGTCTCAACCGGTGGTGGATGAGATCCTCCATACCATGTAGCGTATGCAATAACAACTGGACCAAATACAACGATGTTAAGCACAGAAGCGCATACCAGCCGACCCGGAAGAGGTGCAATCAGCACAGCGGGATTGTAATAGAGAGGCTAGAAGGAGAGCCAAGGTAGACACCCCGTAGCCTAATCATAGCCACGCTAGCGAAAGCCCACATCCATCTAATTTCGAGATAAATACACTCCGTGGCAAAAATGCTGGTGAGCGTTCAAAGTGCCAAAGGTCGGCAGTATCAAGATCAGCCACGAAACAACCTCTACTAGATCCGGCAGAGAAAGCTAACTGCTTAGGAAATGAAGGATTTCAAACTCCGCAATACCAAGACCTCGGGATAACACACCCGTCTAAGCGTGTAAAGACCTAGCTATTGGAGATGAGGCATCGCTTCGCCGAGTTGGAGAGGAGATATGCAGAATCCCCTCAAGGCAGATACTCTGAACGCAGACCTTTCCCCTTCAGTATAGATATTCTACGGACTCCATTAATGAAATTGAAGTTACCCCACATGCCACCATACACTAGGGAGACTGACCCGAACTCCCTCTTAGACAAATTCATGTCATAGATGGAACTACAAGGAGCTGGGGAGACGGTTATGTGTAGGGTGTTCCCTACCACTCTCAGAGATATCCCCGCTAAATGGTTAAGGGAACTCCCCTAAAACTCAATCTGAAGTTGGAAAGAGCTGTCATCACAATTTTTGTCACAGTTTATGGGGACAAAAATCAGGACGGCCTCAAAAGAAAAGCTGGTGATGGTGAAACAAGGTGCTGCTGAGATGCTGAAATCCTACCTAGATTACTTTAACAAGCAAGTGTTGGAAACAGAAAAAGTAACAGATGACACTTTGTTGATGGCCGTCCTATCGCGATTAACATGAAAGCCGATTCTGGTGGTCAGCCTACAAGGTCGGACCTAAAAGTTATCAAGAATTTTAAAAAAGAGCTGAATTATACATCAGCGCAGAAGATGCCCTGCCAATACAAAGACAATACCTGATACGGGCACAGGGAAAGAGAACAACACTTCCTCTGATGCTTCAAAATCCTTTGAGGACTCGGGAAAGAGGAAGGAACCTAGGTACTCAGAACGGGGAAAACTAATGGCCCAAGGACGACAAACCTTTACTACCTTAACTGCTTCACCAGAGGAAATTTTCACACAGATATTCTAGGAACTATCTTGCCCAAACTGAAATCTATGTGGACTCAACCTTCTCAACTGAACCAGGATAAATACTGTCGGTATCACCGGTCCATAGGCCATTAGACCAACAAATGTTGTGATCTAAAAAGGGAGTTGGAACGCCTCATTGAAAAAGGCTATCTGAAAAAATTTGTAGCACTCCCCAACCGCAGTAATAAAGAACACCCGCCTGCGATTCCCAAACCGACACCGACTCCAAACCAAAATCGAGGAAGGGCAGAGATTCACACCTTGGTAAACACCAACTCAAACTCTCTACAATCACGAAGATGACGACGTCAACTTCTAAGGCAAGTTAGGAATAGTTATCAAGCTCGCAATATTCCGAAAAGTACCGACCTACCAGAAATCTCTGTTTCCTTCTCAAAAGAGGATGCCCGGAGAGTATTACAACCTCACGACAATCCCCTGGTGATATTGTTGAATATTGAGGGATTTGAAGTCCACTGAGTGCTTGTTGATACAAGAAGTTTTGCCAACATCCTTTTATCTCGATGCATTCACTCTAATGGGAGATCGGTTGAGTTAGCTCACCCCAGCATCGAACTACGTCCAGGGCTTCACCGGGGATTCGATCCATCCACTGGGATAGGTTCCGTTAATTATAGAGATGGGAGTCTTTCCCAAGCTTAGGCGTTTTCAAACTGACTTCATGGTGGTAAGCATCCTGTCAAACTACAATGCAATGCTAGGAAGATCGATCCTCCAATAGACAAAGGCAGCAGTCTCAACTTACCACCTTTGTCTTAAGTTCCCGACACTATTTGGGCCTGCATCCATTAATAGAGATCAATGTATAGCTAAGGAATGTGATCATGGGATCTGACTTGCACAAGTCAACACGTTAAAACCCAGCACAGCTAACAATGAACATCCAACAGAGGTGGACCCTCAAGTTGGCAGTAAGGGGAAAACCGTGGGTCTCAAAGGGGATTTGGAAACCGTCAGCATATTAGATGACCGACCTGAAATGGAAATACAGAAAGGTCATGAGTTAGGAGAACCAATGAGAGGGAAACTGATAAACTTCTTGAGAGCGAATCTAGATTTATTTGCCTGGACCCATTCTGATATGGAAGGCATCGACCCGACCGTCTCATGCTATCATCTCAAGGTCAACCCGTATGCTAAGCCCGTAGTACAAAAACGCCGAAGTTTGGGACCCGAAAGGTCAGAGGCCTTAGCAAGAGAGATCGCTAGGCTATTAACTAATAGATTCATACGGGAGGCATTATACCTCCGGTGGGTGACAAGCCCAGTCTTGGTGCTTGAAACAAAGAGGTCCTGGACACTCTACATTGACTTCATCGACCTAAACAAGGCATGCCCTAAAGATAGCTTTCCCCTTTCCCACATCGATCAAATGGTAGATGTCACGACGGAATACGAACTGATGACTTTCATAGATGCTTATTCTCGGAATAATCAAATACCCATGGCTCTGGAAGATGAAGAATTGACTCTTTTTTCACAGACAGGGGATTGTAATGTTACGAAATGATGTCCTTCGGGTTGAAAAATGCCAATGCCACTTATCAGCGACTCGTCAACATGATGTTCCATCACTTGATTGGGAAGAAAATGGAAGTTTAAGTAGACGACATGCTGGTAAAAAGTAGGAGGGCCTCAGATCACCTCACCCATTTGGAGGAAGCATTTAATGTGCTTAGAGCCTACTAGATGAAACTGAACCCAAAGAAGTGCTCATTTGGTATTTCCTCTGGAAAATTATAAAGGTACATGGTAAGCGAAATGGGAATAGAGGCCAATCCCAATAAAATCCAAGCTTTCCTACAAATGAAGTCCCCAGCTACTGTAAAAGAGGTCCAGAGTTTGACTGGTAGATTGGCTGCCCTGAGCAGGTTCGTCACACGGGCTACCGACAAGTGCAAGACTTTCTTTGAAGTCATTAAAAAACTAACAAGTTTGAGTGGACGCCTGAATGTGAGGAAGCATTCCAGGGGATAAAGAAACATATGGCCTCACCACCCCTACTATGAAAACCAGCTTCCGGAGAGATTCTGTCTGTGTACTTAGCAGTCTCCTCGACTGCAATAAGTGCGGTCCTCTTCAGATCGGAGTCAAGCATGCAACATCCTGTTTACTACTATATAAGCCAAGTTCTCCACAATGCGGAACTCCGATACTCGCCGATGGAAAAGTTAGCATTCTCACTCGTCATGCTTTCAAAAAGTTCAGGCCTTACGTTTTGGAACACCCAATGAAAGTATTGACAAACTACCCGTTAAACCAGGTGCTCCATCGACCTGAACTGTCTGGCAGGCTGATGAAGTGGACAGTTGAATTGGGACAGTACGACCTACGATATTGCTCCTGCCAAGCTATCAAGGAACAAGCCCTAGCTGACTTACTGGCCGAATTCACACCTCCATTGCAAGAGGAGAATGCCGATGACCATCCTTGGAAATTGTACGTAGATGGTTCATCCACAGAAAATTGAGCTGGCACTGGAATTGTACTTGTTAGCCCTGACCTTCAATATTACTGTCAAGCTCTGCAGTTTGACTTTCCCGCCACTAACAATGAAGTAGAATACGAGGCATTGATAGCGGGATTGGAAATGGCCCGAGTTATGGGAGTCAAATTTGTAGAAGCAATGAGTGACTCTCAGCTGGTGGTGAATCAAATACGGGGAATCTTCGAAGTTAAGGAAGATTCATTGATGCTATATCATAAGCTTGCCCTTTCTGAGCTGACGAAATTTACCCAAGCTAATGTGACGAGAGTGTCGTGTAGCAAAAACTCCCAAGCCGATGCCTTGGCCAGGCTGGCGACTAGCAATAAGGAGCTGACACATTGAAATGTGTACCCATAGCCCTACTGAACTGGCCGTCACCTCAAAACGGGTTGGTCAACTAGGTACTACTGTCCTCAAGCAACTGGATGACCTTAATCATCTAGTACCTCGAGGGAGGCATCTTACCTGAAGACCAAGTTGAGGCATGTAAAACGAGAAAAAGGTCGTCTCGTTTCACTATTGTTCAAGGGCAGTTATATAAGCGAGATTTTTCGACCCCGCTACTGAAGTGTTTAGCCCCAGAAGAAGCACAGCATGCCTTGGAAGAGGTACACCAGGGAACATATGTAAACCATACTAAGGGGCAAGCTCTCGCTTATAAACTTATCAATCAGGGATATTATGGCCAACCCTGAAAAAGGACGCGATCAAATTTTCCCAAATCTATGACAAATGTCAAAGAAATGCGCCCCTCTTGAGAAACCCATCTACAGACCTGACGTTGGTAATGAGCCCGACGTTGGTAATGAGCCCGTGGCCCTTCGCCAAATGGGGGATAGACCTTATCGGTCCACTACCAACAACAAATGGCGGAGTTCGGTTTGCTATTGTTGACGTTGATTATTTTACGAAGTAGGCGGAAGCTGAACTCCTAGCCAAAGTCACAGAACAAAAGACAACTGATTTTGTGTGGAAGTCTCTTATATGCCGATTCGGAATACCACATTCCATAGTCACAGATAATGGAAGACAGCTCGATAATGAACACTTCCGAAACTTTTGCGAACGGCATAGAATCTAGAAACACTTCTCCACACCTAACCATCCCCAGTCGAACGGACAAGTCGAAGCGGTAAACAAGGTCATCAAGCATACCCTCAAAACAAGGCTGGAAGGGTTAAAAAGTAGATGGGCAGAAGAGTTACCAATCGTACTGTGGTCATACCGCACTACAGCCAGGTCTTCCACAGGGGAAACTCTATTTAGTCTCACATTTGGGACGGAAGCTGTGATCCCAGTTGAAATGGAGCTCCCCACTTTCAGAATCAAACACTTTGACCAAGGGCTTAATCCCGAACTGATTACTACCGAGCTCGATCTCTAGAGGAAAAGAGAGAGCTTGCTGCTATGAGAAACGCCACCTACAATCAAAGAAGTGCTCGATATTATAACTCTAAGGTGAAGATCCGGGTGTTTGATATAGGGGATTTAATCCTAAGAAGGGTGTTTCAGAACACTAAAGATGCAGTCGCAAGGACGTTGGCCCCAACCTGGGAAGGACCATATGTGATATTCGGCGTTTTGGCAAATGCCGCTTACAAGCTCGAAACTCTGGATGGCAGCCCTTACCGCACCCATGGAATGCCGAGCACCTCAAGAAGTACTTCATTTGATCAAAAGCAGTTCTTTTGTTTTGGGGCATTATAGGGAGATCGGAAGAGCGTGTGTAGGGAAAGAGTGTAGGCAATGGTGTAGATC
>CAVNYN010245405.1:6823-20295 GCA_963692815.1 Nyctanthes arbor-tristis | reverse complement strand
TTGGTGAAATTGTTATCATGCAGGGTGGTTAATTCATAAATTAGGGGAGATGCTGCCAAAATTTTTAGTAAATTTTAACAAGAAACGAGCCTAGGCGGTGAAATTCTAACTTCTAGTTAGAATTTATCGTCGGCGCACGCTACACTTTTAGTATAGTACAGATACTAGAGGTGGGGCGTGTCACCATATGTGATATTCGGCGTTTTGGTAAATGCCGCTTACAAGCTCGAAACTCTGGATGGCAGCCCTTACCGCACCCATGGAATGCCGAGCACCTCAAGAAGTACTTCATTTGATCAAAAGCAGTTCTTTTGTTTTGGGGCATTATAGGGTCACTTTTTGTTGCGGTGTAAAGTTTCCAGGAGTTTGGCTACGAAGGATAGACTATTCAGCCGAGCTCCAATCCTTTGTAATATGAAAAGGCTATAAAACAACTGCAAGTTTTATACTTCTCGCACAGTGTTAACTTTGTCTAATTGACCAAGCTCTACTATGAATGTTGCATGAGTAAAGTTTACCGATCCGTCGACATAAAAGCATGAAACCAATAACAAGAATGATTGGAGTCGACATATTTATATAAAATGTTAAGTTTAAATTTTTCATTAAGTAAAGCATTTATACATGATGCCTACAAAAAATACCCAACCTACTGGCCGGGGTAAAGGCTTCTCAAAGCCTACAAAAGTGGCTAACAAAAAAGAGAAGAATGAAAATAAGATAGGTTGGAAGAAGGTCCGGCATGAGGTTAGGTCTCTTGATTCACCGCTGACGTAGCACCACTTTTCTCAGCTTCGAGGTCTTCCTCCTCAGCGGGAGCATCGGACAACCCTTGCTTCTCCTTATAAGTTTCCAGCTTTTGACACAAGAACTGTACAGGATTGCCCTGCTTTTGAGCATCAAGACTCCCGATAATTTCATCACACGCGACCGTATAAGTGAGGTTGAGGTCGGTATTACATTCATCAGACGCCTTGAACTCTTCAATAGCAGAAACCTTCGTGGCGGCCCTGATCTCTTCAGCTTTCTTCTAAATCTCGACGCCATGACACTTCTCCAGACCCTCCCGAGCTGACTTCTCCAACATGGCGAGCTTTTCCATCACTAGAGACTTAGCCATCAGCCTTTTTATCTCGCTCTCAGCCTATGTCCGCTTGCCAACCTTAGCCCTTAATGCGGAATCAGAACGGGCAAGTTTCTCTTTCAAGGCCTCTACCTCCTCCTCCCAGTCCCTAGTCATCATTAGGGCCTTTTTTCGGTAGTTTAGGGCCCGGTCTATGTACACAATCCCGGTTGCCACAGTATCTTCCATAGTTATATTATTTGACATGGATTCCTCTCTGACATTCCAGGCCCGTGCCGAGGCTTCCATGGCCCACTGGACTGAGTTCGGGAGGTTATTTGTAGTGGAAGATGTTGGGAAAGAAGTCTTGTAGTATTCCAAATAGCACGCAAAATACTGCCCCTTCATCTTTTCCCCCGTATGTCGCTTCGTAGGATGAGTCCCCAGCCAGTTCGGCTCGAAAGGTGGAGGAGTCGCACTGCCAGACTGATGTCTGAGATGAGTAGGGGGAAGCTCTAGATTTGTTTTTTGAAGTTCGGCAGCTCCAGATATGGTGCTAACCTCAGAGCGTCGAGGGGGAGACGTTCGTCGAAGCTGGGCAGAATCTTAGCCTGATCGATGCTCTTCGTCCCGTCTTTTTCCCGAAATGTGAAGGGGCTTGGGGATCCTTCCTGGAGCTGACCTTCCGTGCTGCCAGCTTTTGGGCCATGGGGAGTTCCTTGGGCGGCATTCTTTTCTCAGCAACGTGAATTTTACGCGGAATGTGAGGAGCAACATAAACAGATCAAAAGGTTATCTAAAGTGCTCTAACACACTAATTTTGACTACAGCTACAGTAGTTTTACCTTTGGGGACTGGAAGCAACACTTTGTTCGAAGATACGGATGTTAAGTCGGTTCGGAATAGATTTTCCTCGGTCAAAAGGAATTTTGACGAACTATGAAGTTCGCCTTAAGTAGCGATTGCAGCTAAATAATCCGCACTGACGTCTGGGATAGGGATCACTGAGAACAAAGAAAAACGATAAGTATTAGAGAACTCCGGGTCCAAATCATAAAAAGGCCAATACTTACTACGTCTAGGTCGGTATAAAACGGGAACAATTTTATCATTGGGTTGGCTCGATGGTGCCCAATCCCAGCCGACGTAAAACCACTGATCTTTCCAGTCCTTTACCGTGTCAGGTCGGTCAGTAATCAACGTCGCCCGACCTTTACGCTTCATAAAATAGAAGCACCCATATCCCATCCCGTCACACGCCCTAAACTCATAGTGATAGTTTAGCTCGTCAAATGTAGGTTTAGGATAATCTGACAATGTAAACAAGAAGAAGAACGTTGTGATTGCCCTCCACCCATTGGGAGCAATCTGACATGGCGCGAGCCCCCATTCCTTAAGGAGATCAGCTACGAGGGGAGTAAGAGGAAACCGAACCTCGGCCTCTAACATTCGCATGTTCGCAACTACGCACCCTTCCGTAGGCCAGTCCGCCCTTTCTGGAAAGTATGGGACGAAAAAGTGTACCGAGTCCGGGCTCCTATACTTTCTTTTCCAATAGTTTATTTCTTGCTCGGTAGCAATAGAAGGAAGGTCTTTGCAAGAAAAAGGCGACTCATATAGCCCCGCGTGAGGAAAAGGTCGTTGCCGTACACCTCCTTCGTCAATAGGACCGACCTCCGTCGGGGACTCTGATAGCCAAGGGGATAGACCCAGAACTCTCCCCTTCTTCCGCCAGCATAGCGCCCTCCATCGCTGTCCAAATCTCTTCAAGGGATTCATCAGCTGAACGAATAACTTCTTCCCCAGACGATTCACCAGTGTCACTGATTTCCACTACTTTCTCTTTTCCTCCATTAGCCACCGGTACCATGGCGATAGAGTCACCGGAATCCTTTGGTGAGTTGTCTCACTTTCGTGGCTCATATTGGCGAAATGGAGGATGGGCAGCGTTATAAACACTGAAATGCAAAGAACAGGAACTGATTTTTTACCTGGAACTGTCATCCACGGAGATGCCGGAGAAGAAATTTAAAGACACTAGAGAAGAAATTCCAGCAGCGGGAGCAAAAGAAACGAAAGAAAGAAGGGAACAGACGGAGCCCTTTTTATAGGACTAAAACCCTATAACCCTAGAAGTCCTAGTGTCATCATTAATGCACACCGCCCCTTGCGATTCCCGAGAGCAGCCAGACAATCCCCCATCTACGCGGTGACATGTGTCATCTGTTCTAAAAAGTTCGCCTAGGAGACGCTTAGGAGATCGGAAGAGCACACGTTGGGTTCCACGCTTCATCACGCTTTGCGTTTTATCACGCATTGGTTGCGCTTTTATCGCGCATTGTTACACTTAGGCGCCCTTAAGCTCAATGCTTGACCTTGACGCTTTTCTGCGCCTCACGCTTTCTAGAATACTGCATGTGTCCCACTACCCTTGACAGGCGTGCAGGGGACGCTTCATCAAGACAAAATTGCTTGGAGAGGTCCTTTTTCTTCTTTCCGCAAAATCAAGTCCACCCCCACCACATCTTTGAGGAGGTAAACTCGAGGGGGTAATTGCTGATCAAATAACCGACTTGATAGATCAGTTATATATCTTTACGGCACTCAAAGGTGTCGAATTCAACAAGTTAGTGGCGGCGAGCGATCCTCATCAGACACGTGAATGGTACCCAGATACACGTGGACACCGCCCACCACTTGAACCAGACACGTGGAGCACGTGCCCCAAAGTGTTCCACTTAGCCATTTTTTCTATAAATATCCCACACCACGTTGGGATGAGGGTGGTTGAAGGAATTTTACTTTAACTTTTTATTTACCTAGACTACCATTGTTAATTACATACCTTGTAACCAAAGATAAAGGAAACAAAAAGAACAATCAAAGACTACTTGATTGTTGACGGGGGTTTAGCTCAAACATAAATTGTTGTCAACAATAATCATTATTATTAATTAGAGATCTGTTACTAATATTTATTTCAGTCCGGCTATAAAAACAGATCGGGCTCCGGGTTTGGAGCGGACTACTAATTACATGGGGTCACGTGTATTTTAAAATATACATAGCCCCCTGTGATTAATAATCGGATTCTAAACTCAGAGCCTGATCTATTTTTATAGAAAATTTAATATTTATTTGGTTAGAAATTAATGAATACTGTAGTCTTTTTCAATCAAAAATGGTTTGAAGTTTCAAAAGTTACTTAAAGATCAAAGATGGAACAACGTAAAAGATAAAATAGTCGCAATATAATAAGCTCTTTGCACTGATACGTTTGATGGACTATTTAACACGTTGAGTCGAGGTATTGTTAAAAATTATAATTCCAGCTTCATGAACTCATCATAATTCCAGGAGACCCATAATTAGGAATCATTTTGCAAATGTCGCTTGTTTTTCTGAAAGGGTTCAAATGCTAATTAAAGGAAAGAAACATGAAGGCGGCCGTCTAAAATAAAGCCAAAATGATCCAGTGCAAACACTATACATACATATGATATATTTCTCAAAATTGCAAATTTGGCAGCACAGTTTTTTCTTTTTCTTCTTCTTCTTTTTTTTTCCCAATAAAATTATTTGGCAGCATAGGCCAGTGAATGCAGACACTCAAGCCTATATAATTCTTAGAATCTAACAGTATTGGGACCCCAACAGCTCAGATCCATGACTTTGTTGATAGATTTTTCAGTTCTCTTCATCCTCTCCTCTCTGAGCTTCCCCACAACAGCAGCAGCAGAAGAAGAAAATCTTGAAGTGGCAGGAAGAACATGATTCTGATAATAGGATTTCAGATTGTTCTTGGCATGATTATGCAGTATCCTTAAAGGGTAATTCCACCTGCAAACTCCCTGATCCTTCAGTGCCTCTACTGCTCCAATGGTTGCTGCCACAATCCATGCTTTTCTTGCTGCTGAGCTCATTTTTTCTGGTTGATTGAAGAAATTAAGAACTACTGGTGCGAATTGAATCAATACTTTGAAGGGCTAATTTGGAGACTGTTAGGGGAAAAATAGGTAAATTATTGTGGGTATAAATAGGAGGTTGGGAAGAGGCCAAACCTGGGTGTGGGACAAAAAGGTGGGTTGGAGAAAACTAGAAGCGGTTTACCCGAGGCTTTAGGAAGAGTCCATGGTTTTTGATTAAAAATAAAGCCGCTGGTTTTCAGTCGGTTTCCTTGTAAAAAATTAACCCACAGTCTATGGAGCACATTTTATGGTATCTAATGATTATGTGATAGATATATATATTAAATAGTATAAGAGATAATCTATCGATCACTATCACAATGGACATCATAGAAAAATCGCAGTTTATTGAACTGTACATGAAGCTGATGTTGGAAAGATTAAAAAGTGTAAATAATTTTAAAAATAAAATAAAATATTTCCTTCTGTGTTCCCTGCCAACATCTGTGTTATAAATAACCATGTTTTTAAACGGCTAATTGACATATAATTTTTATTAGTTTTTAAAAAGTAAAAAGTTTTAAGCTATACTATTTCTAACTTTTTTTAAAAAAAATAAAACTATGTAACACTAGTAGTATTTGGCATCAGTCTAAGTGACATTTAATGTGTAATTAAATAATAAGTGATATTAAATAAATAAATAAATTAATCACTTAATTTAATTTATCATGTAATGTCACCTTGATATAATTCCAACCACTAATGATACTAGATAGCATTTCTCTTTTAGAAAAACAACAATTTATTCTAAACCTACAACCTCGTAGAACAAGAACATTGGCGACCCTCACAAATGTATCGTCCTATGGTGGGCTGTACAGTGTGGCAAAACCGTAATTTACTTGTAAACTTTTGTAATATTATAATGAGTGATACTATTTAGCACTACTAGTACTTAGCATTATATCAAGGTGACACTAAATGATAAGTTGAATTAAGTGAATCATTTATTTATTCATTTAATTCTACTTATCATTTAATGATACATTAGATGTAATTTAGACTGGCGTCAAGCACTACTGGTGCTACATATCATTATTCTATTATAATCTTTACCCTATTTGCTCACTTTGTTTAGTGATTTGGTGTGTAAAAGTGTGATTTTTTTTTTTGCTCATAAAATATTCAACCTAGTTTAGAAAAAAATACATATACACATATCAAGTCAATCAATAAATAAGTGAGCAAGGGAAAATAGTATATCTCTAATTATAATTATCAGTGTTCTAAAAAGTTCACCCAAGTGACTCTTGAAATTTGGGTTTCACGCTTCATCATACTTTACGCTGTCATTGGTTGCGCTTTTATTATGCATTACTGTGCTTAGGCGCACATAAGCTCAATGCTTGAGCGTGATGCTTTTTCACGCATCACGCTTTCTAGAATACTGGTAATTATAATGATATATACAAATATATATATATAGAAGATTACTTATTGAAAATTCTCTCTCACAAAAGTGGTTTGTACTACTATTAGTCCTTTTATAAAGCCTATTTATGGTGTCTAATAGATTATTTAACAAGCTTTTATTAGACACATTGAGAGATAGGTCTCAAAGTGCCTAATACTGGCTTGCCACTGTATCCATTAGATACTATAAAATACATTGTACTGCTATTACCGTATAATAAATTTTGGATTATTCTTATTGGACACGTTGAGGGATGGTCCTCCAATGTGTCTAATAGAGATTTGCTACTGTGTCCATTGACCCCTATAAGATACACCGTGCTACTATTACTGTATAATAACTTTTGGATTATTTACACCGGTGTTCTGTAATCATTATAGTCAAGGTGTCACAACTTGTGTATATACATTAACAGTGTCGATAAAGCTTGACACATAATAGTTATGTATTTTATTTAATTTTTTTTGGGTACCTGTATAGTGGGGAAGTAAAACTCCCTTCTACTGGACGATGAATAATGTATGACTTTATTTATTTATTTATTTTGAATATTATATAGGGATTGTAAGAGTGGAACTTTCAAAATGGAAAAAAAAAAAAGAAAAAAGAAGGAAAGTTAGTTAACCCTTAATTAAGCACATGAGAACCCAGTATGGCCATGTGGATATCATTAGATGGGTCGTGACAAGTATGACTTTATTTGAGCGCTATCATAACAAGTAGAACTCATTAAACGTCTACTCATCATGGCATGGTATTAATAAAAATGGCAAGAAATGCCAAGTGGGCATTTAATGGTCTCTAAGAGCAAGTTTAATGTTAGAGGGAGCTAATGAGAAAAAAATCAAGAGAAAAAAACTATTTTCAAATAATGTGTAAGGGGAAAAACTGGGAGGAAAACATATTAAATGATTTTATTTTTTTTAAAATTTTTTTACAAATTATTTTGTCATTAATTTTTTTATCATATAATTGATATTCAATTTTTAATAAAATATTATTTTTTCTAAATTTATTATATATATTTTCTAAGAAAGATATTGGAAGGAATAAGGTAAAATTGGGGCCAAATTTGGCCCATCTTTTACATTTTTCCCTCTCAAAATGACTTTTCCCACCCCCTTCCTCTATACATTAATTGATTGTGATGAAAAAAAAAAAACCCAAAATACTGTTGAGACAAACGAAATTATTATTTTAATGGGATTATTAGTTTATCGAATGTGAATGTAGTTTATGAAACATGAATTGGGATCGAAGAATTTTATATTATCTAATCGAGTTTATTAATTTATTGAATTTTAATTTATCAAGATTTTACAGCTACATACGACAGATGTGAGTATAATCATTTATTTGCAGTAGACATGACTTAACTACTCTCTATCATCTAGAATGAAATGAAAGCTGTAAAATCAAAATGCAATTCGATTACTTCACATTCCGAATGCTAGGACAGTGGGTTAGAGACTAGAAATTACAAAGTTGCATCAAGAGTAATAAGAATACAATATGCACAAAATGGAGGAAGCTCCAGTTAATGTTATATCCCCAGCCAGCAGAACCACACACCATCAGCGTATTTAGCGTATATACACCTCTAACCTGAAAGCATTCGACTTGGGCGTGTAGTGCAGAAAAGCTTGCAAGACTAATTAAACAGCAAGGCCGATAACAAAATTTGACAGCTTCAACTAAAGGCGTGCTACATCAAAATCGTCAGGTAGTCGGAAAGTGTCAGCTGCGCCTATCTTCCTTCGTTCTTCAGAATCATCTTGAAATTCTTCTCCATTACTATTGGATTCATGGTTGAGGCAGCTGTGTGGAGAATCAGGTGCATTGATGCTTTTGGATTGGCAGAGAACGTTGGCTAACATGCTCACTTGGCCAAAGTGAGATATTTCCACGACTACCGTGTCATCGTCTGTGGGGAGGGGTTGTTTCCATGGTTCACCGTCGATCCTCATGAATGTGTGCTCAGCAGCACCCTTGTGGAACTCGAAACGAATCCTATTCGCCTACAGAAGCATGCAACAAGAGTGTACTTACAATCGGCAAAAAGCATTCAAAAATTTGAATCCCAGAACATCCATAAGACTAGGACGAAAATTTCCAAGTAGGATATGGTAAATGCCAAATTAGTAATTCAGTTTCTATAAAGTTGCCCACAAGTCCACTGTAGGAACTTCAGAAATCGAGCCTAAGTATTCAGTGACTGAGCAAACGTAATGTATTTGGATTGGGAGAGAGTATTGTGATTTAGTGTTTACCTGTGCAAGGCGAGTGCCGTGCCCATTTGGAGCCAGCAAGACAAGACCGTGCCATGCATCTCGAAATCCAACTACCTCAAGAAAACCATCATCTACGTATGGTGGGGTCAAGTCTCTCTTTTGCAAGCATAAGAATGTGAGGATACATAGATTTTAGTAATGCAGAAGTTAGTAATTCATATTTCAGTGGACATAATAGAAATATGCAAACCAAAATGCCTTCTAACCGAGTGAAGTTTCTTCTTGTTGGGTGTGCCCCATGGATTAAGACCCCCAGAAAAACTAGGCAAGTTGAGGCAGACAATGGACCTAATGCTGCATTGAAATCTAAACTTTTGTAAGAAAAGACCATGATAAGAATTTCCAAAAAGAGCGGGTAAAATTATGAATACTACCTGCGCGGTACATGGAGGTCTATCCACTGACCTGACTTCTTCATGATTTTGACATTTGCCAACTGAGCTATGTTTCTGTTAAACACCACACACCCGTTAGATTTGCTGTAACATCCCGGAAATTTTTACAAGTTAAAATAAGCAACAAAATTGTTATTTTGAAAAACAATTCCTTGAAAATTAAGAGATTGGTATTCAATTGACGTTAAAGAAAGAATTTGGTTCCTAATTGACATAAACTAAAGTATAGTGACTTAATTGAGATAAATTGAAGTTCGGTGGCTTAATTGAAGGATGAGACAAAGCACAAGGACTTCTTAGACAATTTCTGCCAAGTGTGCGGTATATGTTGCGCCACGTGTCGAGATTTGATTGGCAGAACTCAAATTTTATTAAAACTAACTCAATTCCAACTATTATTAAAAGGGCCTTTGGGTCCTCAAGTTTCCCAAAGACCCCAAACCATTCCCTTTCCCTCTAATAACATTCCAAATTCGTCCAAAGTCATGGGAGGAAGAAAATCTACCCTAAAAACTCATCATAAAACTTATTTATCCTTTGAAAATGATCCCTTACCATATATGGAAGGATTATAGCTTGAAAAATAGTTTTAATCAAGGTTTTAATGACGTTTTTCTACTTGCTATTATTAGAAGAAGATTTAAGGTAACACGTGTATTGACTCTCTCTGTCTTTGAAAATCATGCTTCTTTTGTGAGTAACACGTATCTTGGCTCTATCATTTTCCATCCCTTTGCTATGATACCACTCTTGTCACGCCCCCTCAATTTTTTACCACTTATTATTGTAATTTATACTCAAACGCTTTTGAGTATAAATTACAATAATAAGTGGTAAAAAATTGAGGGGGCGTGACATTTGCCATCAAGAACGTTAAGCATACAGTTTAAATGCCTCAAAGTTATGACCTACTTGATCCATCTTTCGTACAAAGACAGAACGTAATATTTATAATGTGATCAGTTCCTTCCAATCGGATGTTACAATATGACAAGTGAGGATAAAAGTACATGAAAGTTCAATGACGCAATGAGAATATATGCATCCTCCCGAACCAGAAAAAATAAGCATTCATGCCCAAGGATGTATCCCAGTTCTTTAGAGTCAATAACTCTTCAATTATATATTCTAGGTTACAGTTGAACAGATTAAATGACCCTGTAGAGAAACTAACCTTGAAGATGGATGCATAAGAGAAGCACAAAACCAGCCTTGTGTACAACCCAGCTTTGCATATGTACTCTATTCAAATCAAAGGAGATTTAATCAGCAACAAGCTGAAAATTTAATCAGTCTACTGCAGAACAAGTGCTTTGTGCAATGGATTAAATCATTTAGCGATAATATCTGCTACTGGTCCAAATACGCTTTCAATGTTAACCACCAAAAAATAATTATCCAAATTTCAATTATTATCCCAAACAAACTAAACCTAAAATAATAAATAGCTAGCCCTTAAATTCAAAAGGTTTTACGATCAATTTCAAAGTCAAAACTAGAAAATTGAGTTTTGGTTACTTAAAACAAAAGTTAAAAACAAAGAAACGGGAATCTATCATCTCTAAGTTCCAATTCTCTCCTTCTCATTCATCCATAATGCTTCTTGCTGAGATATTAGAAAAATAATTAAAAAAAAAAAAGTAGTCTCAAGTTTGTATTTATCGTATTTTCAGGGACTCATTATTGGCAATTAAAATGTTCCCCAATATTAATTAACTATTCTTACTCTGACGTAAAGTTATCCCCAAAGCCATTAAGTACTGGCCAGAATAAAAGGCAACAGCAAGAAAATCAAGGAAGCATGATTGATTTCTCAAACTTCTATAAATAGAAAATAACTGGGACATTGCAAGGAAGGAATTATATTTTGTGACAAATCAGTCACTTTGACTAACTACAGATATTTCTTTTGTTTTATGGTATCAACAATATAACGAATTTTTAATTATTAACTTAAGATTAACTTGTGGCACAGAAATAAAAGAAGACAGAACCTCACCTGATTAACTAATTGGTTTTTAAATCTTTCTGGATGTAGCTTTCTTTCACTGTGAAATGCATAAGATACTTGAGCATCCATCCCTGCTTGGAAAAGAACATTTTAAAGCTACCAGAAACTCAGTGACTAAAAGAACAAGGTTCTAATTATAGTCATCCGACCCTGTATATAATTATGAAATTATGTTTCTGGTTGTTTGTTCATATGCAACTCAGGAAAAAGAAAACTCAAATACATTTTAGATGTCCAAAATCATACTTCTAACTTCTAAGAACTATCCCGAGGGTAACTAGAAAATTGTTGTTTCAATCTGTTCTTTTATGTATAAAAGACTTGGCAAATCATAACCCAAATGCTGAAATACGTTTAAGTTTTCCAGGGTCATATTTGTAAAAAGTCCTCCAGGCGAATACAGACTATACAATCTGTGCGAACCTTGCTGAAGACAGTACCATACAAGCATCATGATGCAGGAGGAAGAGCCTTACAGTTTCATGGAAGCATTTCTCGAGGTAGTCTTAACAATATGTTCTTCTGTGAATATCAATAACCTATCTTCTAATAAAGAGAGAGTCGCCTCTCCAAGTCTCCAACAAATATGTTCAGCTACAAAAATTTACTTTACTTTTAAGATTAGCTAACAAAACACGTGACTCAGTGATGTCACCAACAGCCTCTCCCAAAGAAGAACACGACATCGGCTGTGTTCCCAAGCACTCATCCACATCAGTTGGTGAAGAAGATTGGACAGCGTTTATATTCAGGCTAAATGGCTAACTGTTCAACCACTCAGTTTTACTCTAGGTCTACGACTGTGGTTTGCCCCAGATGCAAGTTGTATTTTGTGAGCTTAGAACTCATCTTGCTTCGTGTTGGAATTTGGACTTTTTAAGTGTCAATAATGTTTCCAGATCAGGTGCCAGATAATTATGAGAACCAAGCTCTACCAAGACAACATCCCATGGAATGGGCAAATAATAGGAGTCATCTCTTCTGGTTGAATCTCAAGTTGATCTCGATTTATGGTCACTCGATGAGAATATCACTTTTTCTAGCAGGCATAATCTTGACGACCAAAGCTTTAGTATGACATTGGTAAGAGAAGGAAACAATGAACTTTATATAAACTTTGGTCTAAGGTGCACATCCAGCAATTTGGAGACATTTTTAGGTTGTCATTCAGGTCAAAACCTAGCTGCACCTAAATGGCTTAAAGGACCAACAGGTTGTTGGGTCAAGCCATGACTCTGAACCTAGAGTGACAGCAAAAACATAGTTCCTGATTATAAATATCACTCGACCAAAATCTGCAATCTTCACGCCTCTTTTCATAACAATGACAGCATTATTAAGGAAATTGAATGAACCACTATGAGAAAGAGAAAAAATTCTTCAAATTCAAGAGAAATGTTCCGGCTGTCCTTGTCTAGATAAATAAGCTTGTGGTATATTTTCAAGAACAGAACAAACTTGTCTGTAGTAAAAGTGAGGCCAGCAAATGAACATTCCTTCGAAAAAAATTAACTGTTTTCTCCTAAGGATTAGTAATAGATATTCTGGTGTAATAAAAGTTACAAGAGTTGATACTTGATATAGTAATATTGGATCAACCTATCAACAGAAATATGGATAGAAAATATTACCCATGCTGAAGTAGTTCCAAAATCCTCCACGGAAGGTGTGTTGTCCCTCCTAAAAATTGTACAAGATAATTAGTTGGAACATATTCTCTACTTCTTGTTTCCCTTTAATTTTTTGAAACAGAGTTCTCAATTTTATAGCGGGAGGCACAGGATGTTTGCAGATCAAGTTAATATGAGGTTTCGTACCTCACTCAGTTCGTCCGTTTGGGGGACTCGGCGAAAGGCGTGCAATGAATGCGGTAGCTCAAGAGGTGGAATAGGATCACATGAACCTTCTTTGCGAGCCCTCATCCGCATAAGAATATGCCAGCTAAGAGACAAAACAGTAGCAACATCGTTAACTAAGGGTATCTCCTGAATCAAATAAAGTTTGGTTTACTTAACTTCGAAACACAATGGACAAAGCTGAAATGAACGACCATAAGCAACTGCATTGTCAGTTGAATGCTAAGCATATTTCATTGATTCCAGGAATTAGACCATGCATCATATAGCTAGACTGCATATGGCAATTTGCTAACAGAGAATGCATAAGTCTCAATATCTTTGTGCCAGCTATCATAATTGGAACATTTGTCCATTATCCTACTCTAGCTTGTAGAGTTCATTTATCAACCTTTTTGCATCATCTGCAACTTGACAGTAGCAGTAAATCCATTTGTAGCGGGGGGGGGGGGGGGGGGGGGGGGGGGGGGG
>CAVNYN010245402.1:0-14165 GCA_963692815.1 Nyctanthes arbor-tristis | reverse complement strand
GTGCTCTTCCGATCTCTTTTTGCACTTTTCCACCACGTCACCATTGCTTGCCGTCCACTAATTCGCCAGGAGGCCACGAGTCCACGAGGAAGCCATTTTAGTGAGAGAAAGTGCTTAGAGAGAGAAAGAGGATATGAATGCTTTGCAATCTGCACCACATATGTAATAATAAAAATAAATAAAATTAATGGGAAATGTTTTGAGGGAATTTATGTGGTGTAAGGCCGATGTATTTAAGAGCCTGTTTTCTATTTATTTTTTCTATTTATAAATTCACTTACTATTGATTTAACAATTACTCAACAATTATCGTATATTTTAGATCTAATTAAATCTCCACCACTCATTTTTCCTCTTTATAAATTCTCTTTATAAATTCACTTTATAAACTTAACCAAACATGCTCTAAGTTGTTTGTGTTGCTATTGATTGTGACCCATAACTAAAATTAACCTAATTACAAAAGCAATCTTGAAAATAAAAGAAGATGTGACTCACATGTGGATATATGATAATATTAATTGGGGTAGCAAAAAGATAGAGATCGGAAGAGCGTCGGTGAGGGAAAGAGTGTAGTTGAGGAGACCAAACTATATATATATATATTTCTGATTTTTGAGCCCCGATAACTATGAGCATTGAGGCGATCACCTCATCACACTTAGAGTATTTTTAATATAATAATATTGACAGTGCATATGTGACAAAGAATATTAATAATATTACATTTAAAAAACTCTCTAATATAATAATGTCTGTATTGTATATTTGTCCAGTTATTACTTTTACGTATTTAAAAAAAAAGAAGTAAGAAAAATACAGTGATTAGATAAATTAATGTTTTCATAACAATATCAAATATTTAATGTGTCAAATAAACACGTTTTTGCCGAATTGTCACATTTCTTTTAACTACTAATATACATTAGATATACCCTTCTCTTATGTTAGAATCCAATTATTGGGAGATTGATATATAAACGGTTTTAGGCATTTCTTTTAGAGTTAACTTGAAAAATACTAATATTTTTTTACACATTTTCTAAAATTAAGGTACATTAAATTTTTTTTGAAAAATAGGTGTATTTGATATCACATTGTATCACAATATCACAACACAACAACTATAATTCACCAAAATATTCAAGTCACATCAAAACAACTCGTCATAACACCTAGTCACATTAAGCAAAACTCTCCAAAAGACCTAGTCACACTAAAACAACTCTTCAAAGTACTGAGTCACACCAAATACAACTAACCAAAACACTGAATCATAGTAAATACAACTCGCCAAAACACCTAGTCACAACACTACAACCACCACAATTTGCCGAAAACACTACAACCACCGCCGACCTTCCACCATTACCACCAACCACCAACCGCCACAACAGCCGGCTACACACAAAACAACCATCAAAATTCACAAACGTCGGCCAATACAAACCAACCACCACCTAAATCGTCGGCTAAGTGCAAAGAAAAAAAAAACAAGAAGGTAAAATACAGAAACTAATTGGGTGTGAAATCATATCGACATCACGATCTGATTGAAGTAGCAACACGAACGGATGAACGATGGAAGGGATGAAGGGCGTCTAAATCAGATTGCGATCTGAAATCTAAGTTTAGATCGCCGTCGCTAGCAATCGATGTGGAAGATGATGCTGATGGAAATGTGGTGCGGCGATGGTTGAAGATGTGAAATCGATTAGTAATGGTGCGGCGAAGGCAGCGATGTCAACGATGGAGATGAAGATAGAGAAATAGAGATGAAGACAGTGAGATGGAGATGAGCACGCTGGAGAGATGAAGATGAAGATGGTGCTATGCTGGGTTTTGAGAAAGATGGTACCTTAATTTTCGAAAGTTGTTCTGATGCACCTGATTTTTGGGTAAGGAGTTCAAAAACTTTTTATTTCCCTAATTAAACCTTTCTTTTAGTATATGAAAATTTGTACTATTCATATTTTGAAAGCCCATAATCTCTCTCTTTTTTTTTTTTTGGTGAGGAAACATGTTTATTTCATATAGATAGAAATTGAGTATACAGCCGAGGGTAGGGGATTTTCAATCCTCCTCCAACTAGAAAGCAAGCCCAAACAAAAGGGGCCAAACACAGGAAGAACAAAAAGGAAAATAGAAGAAAAACAACTGAGAGGCCAACACCCAACAAGGGCAAACCAGTGACCAAATCAAAGCCAGCAAGAAACCTTGCCAAGAAGCCAAAAGGCCAAAAAACCAATCAAAGCCAAGAAACATTTCTTACTATCAGTAATAGAGCAAAATTGTAATCATATCAGCAGAAAGATTTTTCCAAGAGCAAAGATCAATGCATGTGTCAAATTTTCTGGCGAAGGCAACAAGCCAAACTGCATGGTGTTTCCAATTTTGAGCAAGCCCAGTCTGGGGCAAAAAAAGAGCATCCAAGCTGGATATGTAAAAAATGCAGCAGTTTGATAAAAGATCAACCATCAGCAATCATGCAATTGCAGTCATATCAGTAGGTAGATTATTCCAAGAGCCAAGATCAATGCATCTGTCAAATTTTTTGGAGAAGGCAGCAAGCCAAACTGCATTGTGGTTCCAGCTTTGAGCAAGCCTAGGCTGGGTCAAATTCGACGCGTTTGCCTCAAAAATCCTAAAAAAGCAAGGTCTATAGAAGCATAATTCAGTGGGCTTTGGTAGGCATCAGTCAGGGTATAACATCCCGCGAAAATTTAACCCTCTATTATGTTATGGTCGTTATTTTTGACAATGGTGGAATAATTGCCTAAACTGTATTAAAAGATTTCAAAATTGTTACTCAATTGATGTCAAAGAAGGATTATGGCTCTTGATCAACATAAATCAAAATATGGTAACTTAAATAGAAGATAATACAAAGTATAAAGATTCCTGGAGCAATAAACGAATGATCCATATTATGCCACATCACCCCCTAATTATACAACGTTCCACGCCACTTGTCGCAACGTGATTGACAGAACTCAAACTTTTATAAAAAACAACTAAATCCTAACTATTATATATAAGCTAAACGGGTCCTCAATGTTTCTTCAACCCCTACCTATCCCTTTGCCTCCCCCAAAAATAGCAAAATTCGTCCACATCTACAGTGAGAAAGAAATCAATCCCAAAAACCTATCAAACACCTAGTTTTACACTTAAAAGAGAGTCATTTCCATATATAGAAAGATCATAACTTGAAAAATAGTTTTAATTAGAAAATATCGAGGTTTTGAAAGCACTTTTCTAGGTTAGAATTATTCAAACAATCTTTGGAAATTAAGAGGTGAATAACCAGTACTTTTGATTCACTTTATTTTGTTCATAATATTTTCTTAAGATATGCATGGATTTTTGATGCATAGTCATTATGGAAGGAAATTGGTTTGTTGCATTTGTATCACTACTTTGGCTATGCGGTAATCTTTGTGGTATTATGGTCTTAATATGTGGTCTTGGCTATTTTAAATCTTTGAATTATGTGAGCACTACGGGTAATAGTTTAATTAATGATAGGGCCATTTTATGCATCTAAAAGCTTTGTGAATCACTTGATTTCCTTGAAAATGCATTTTTCTTACATGAAAAGTGAATTAAAATATCTGATTATTCACTGTACTCACCCCTCATTCTATTTAACAATCTTGTAGGTTCTGAATTAATAAACTTTGTGGACGGATCGTCTCAAGGATGGAGAAGATATATGTATGTGATCAAAATTTTAGTGTATGACTGATGTTTCATTGTAGGTGGCCGCAATAGTTATTATAAAGTTATGATAATATGATATTATATATAATAGTATTTGACTTGTGTTTGTAAAGTATCACCTTTAAATTTTAAATCGAGAATTATTTCTCAAATGCTTCAACTATCGTTAAATATTGATAATACGAGAAAATAAGGTAATAAATTTGGAGCCGTGACGGAGGATCTCTTGGTAAGGTTTCTCAATAGGCAAAGAGGTGTCCACATTAACACGTTGCTGAAAAAGAAAACAGTTGGGGATACATTGAAACATCAGGATGGTTGTAGCTTTAAAAAAGATTCTTGGGAGAGGAGAAAACATCTGGGACAGTATGTCAATTCGTCCAGCAAGAGTCCCCAAAGAAGACAATGAAAAGGGGTCAGCAGAAAGTCCTTCAACAGCGATCGATAATGCTTCTGGCGTAGGTGACCAAGTGATGGTATAAATTTTTCCAGAGGTCTGAAGTGGAATGAGTCGAGAGAATAAAATCCTTCATCAAGATATCAGCCAAGGAGAAGAGGATAAAGAAAGGGCACTAGAGGTGGAACAGAGGGCAGAAATAGGTGAAATTTGAAGATCGGAAGAGCGTCGTGAGGGAAAGAGTGTAGGCATAAAAGGCAAATGAAATCATTGTCAGAGTGGGTGAAGATGGTGAAATTAGTTTCAGCAAAAGGTGTATGAGTGATAGGTGAAAGGCCAATGTCACAATAGAGAGGGGGTAGCAAAATGGTTGGCAGAGTGAAGCTTGTAATAATCTTTGAGCCGTCTATGTGTCTTCCAAGAATGAAAAATCTTTAGAATACCATACACAAAAACAGATAAAATGGGAGAGGGAATGGTAAGCTTGATAATGAATAAAGTTCTGTTGCAATACTTGAGATTTTGGGAGTGATCAATATGTACAAGGCAAGGATTTTTCTCAACTGGAAAATCAGTCTGATTACCAAGGCAAAGGGGCAGTTTGATGAGTTTAGCACAATGTTTTATTAGCTTTATAATTAATGACCTTGATGATATGATATGGAATCTCATTTGGAAGGAAAGTTTGGGTTTTTTGTGAGGTTACTCCCCGGTAAGCCATGTCTTGAATAACTTTGTTGGCCCTTCTATAAGTATCCATGAGTTGGATTTTCCTCCGAACTAGCACATCCTTGATCCACCTGCAATTTTCCAATGAGCTTTGAGTCCTTTCTCTTTTTTGGATTAAGCATTTTAAGACTACTGGTTTCAATAATTTACACATCAATGGAATACTTACAGCAGGTTTGCAAACAATAGCATATGGAGTTAACTTCAGCCTAAGTTCTGGACACTTTTCCTATAAAAGAGCTAAATCACAATATGGGCTTTCCAGACCAATCCCTAACAATACTTCCAACAATAGTCAGTCCTTCTCCCCAATTCCAAACTATAGCAACATTTGCCTTCAACTATCTATGAGGGGGTTTATTCCAATTGATAAGGAGAAGGGGTCTCTGATTACCAAAAAGTCTCTGCATAAAGTATGATTTCCAATACTCATTTCCTTGCCAGAATTTATTATCAATAAGGTTTGCCTTTTGGAGCAAGAATACAGTGGAATTAATGTTTTGAATAATGTTGTTAGCTTTCATGGGTTTTTGTTGGTGCTTGAGAATAGTTTCTCACACCAAATGAGCCAAACACCAAGGATAGGGATAACAGAAAGAAGCTGGCCAGGTTTTGTCCTTCTAGTAGATATCATCCATAGCATGATGAGTTGACTGAAACAACTAATAGGCCACTTTCTAACTCCACAAATATTTGAGAAATGATTCCAAATCTCTTTAGCAATATGGCTTTCAAAAAAGACATGTTTAATAGTTTCATTAGAATTACAGCACTGACATTCGGACACAAGACTAATATGAAAAACTTTATTGTGAATAGTATCAATAGGGACCCACCTGTTCCACAACCTCCAACAAAACAAGCTGATTTTCTTAGGAATAATCCTGTGCCAAATGGTTTGACCAACAATTTTGGTAGCATGCTTACACTTAATATGTTTCCACATGGCAGTTAAGTTGAAATTTCCCTCCTTTGAGAGGCTCCAAACAATTTATCAGTATGCCCTCGAATAAGGAGGTTCTTCACTTTCCCAGCAGTATCCTTATCCATCCAATAAGATAACAAATCCAAGTTCTAAACTTTATCAATCCAAAAATCGACAATCTACTAATTCAAATCAGGGGGTGTTTGGCTTTAGGGATGAGAGGGGCACCCTCACACCAAGAATCCAACCAAAAAGAACATTGACCTGGCCCAATTTTTCCAAGTGAAAAATTTTTCAGCAAATGCTCCTCCCTCCGTCAACCTCTTTCAAATAGGAGAGTCATTTGGTTTAATAGATCTTTGGGTGGGATGAAGATTGGGGCAGTACTTAGAATGGAAAGGATGTGAGTAAAGAGATTAGTTCTGCCTCAGCTTCCACCATAACTTAGCACTGAAACAATCATCCATATCCTTAAGTAACCAGATCCCAATTCCCCCTTCTTGTATAGGTTTGCAGATCCTTTCCCATTTAGCTCAGTGGAATTTCTTTTGAAAATCAATATCACCCCAAAAGAATTCAGAAAAGATTTTCTCAATGTTTTTCAAAACGCCGCTAGGTGTTTTAATAGCTGGACGGTGTAATGGCAGCCAAAACACTCTTGAGGAGGACCAACCTCCCACCCGTGGATGAGATGTTCTTTGCCCAACCAGAGGTGCATTTTCTGACCTTCGCAACTAATTTATCAAAAAGGTAGATTTGTTTATGGCATTGTAGAGGGGAGCACCCAAGTAAACGCTGGGAAGGCAGTCAAATTTGAAACCAGTAATGTTTTGAATGATATGTTTGGCATTGCTAATAGCTTTTCCATAAAAGGAAACACTCTTAGTTCTGTTAATTTTTCTACCATTGAAATAAATAATCACATGACTAGCAAAAGCAAATTGAGAGATAGTGACAGATCCACCATATTTGTAGCTCTATAAGGGATGTGAGTGCATTAGTTTTTCCAAATTCCTAGAGAGGATTTCAGTTGCCAAAATAAAAAGGCTAGGAGAGAGGGGATCCCATTGTCTCCAACTCCTAGAAGCTTGGAAATTACCAGTGAGAGAACCATTAATGAGGATCGAAAACCAACTTCTGTGGTTGTACCTTTTGACCAAATCAATCCATCTCTGGGAGAACCCCAGCCTTCTCAGGATAGTTTCCAAGAAAACCCAATTAATCCTATCATAACCTATTTCTATAGCTAGTTTAATAGCCACATTCCCTCAATCATTTTCCTATCAATGTGATAAATCATTTCTTGAGCCAGCAAAATATTCTTTGCAATGTCTCTGCTCTTAACAAAGCCATTTTGGTTTGGGGAGATAAACTTAGGGAGGAGAGGAGCAAGCCTATCATTGATGACTTTAGCCAATAGTCGATTAAAGACAGAGCAGAGACTAATAGGCCTAAAATCACTCCAACAACCGGGGCTATCTTCTTAATGATTAAACTAGTGGTGGTACTAGCCAGCGACCTATAGTAGAACTGGCCAACAAACACATGCCTAGTGGCAGCACAGATATCTATACCTACAATCCTCCAACAAAACTGAAAAATATGAATGCTAAAACCATCTAGCCCAGCCACATTGTCTTGCCCATCTTAAGAAGGGCCCCATGAATTTACTCATCATCTGGTTCTACACAAATCACCATCTTCCTCATCAGAATCAACTGGGCTAAGGCATGTAAGGAAATCTTTATTGATAGAAATTTCCTCCTCTTACTAAAGCTTTTGGAAATGTATTAAAGCTGAAGTTTTGATAGTAGCTTCATCAATGGTAGGGATCCCATTAATATCAATTTGAGTAATTATGTTCTTGCTTCTTCTACCTTTGACCATGGCATGGAAGAACTTAGTGTTGTTGTCACCTTCCTTGATCCAATTAGTTCCACACTTTTGTCGCAATAGTCCTCTTCCATGGCCAAAGCTTGATAAAGGATGGCATGGCCTTTATAGAGGTCACTTCTAGCCTCTTGGGTCTACCTTTCATCATAATCTAATTGAAGCTTATTAACCACCTCTTCAGTTTCCTTAACATTTGTGAAGATATTTCCAAAAACATTACAGTTCCACTGTCTAAGGGTAGCCTTCAACCTATCCAATGTTTCCACAAGATTCCACATGCCATTCCCTTCCATATTCTACTTCCAATTGGTTTCCACTACTTCTAAAAAGATATGGTGTTTGGTCCAAGCATCAATAAAGCGGAAGGCGTAAGGAGTTTTTTGAGCCACAGTCCGCTGCACAAGGATAATGGGACAATGATTAGAGGCACTCCTGCTAGGGATTTGGATGTTCATCTTATCCATGACATTAACAAATTCAACATTTACTAGGCCTCTGTCTAACCTCTCCCAGATTCTCCCATTAGACCAAGTGAACCTTGTTCCTCTAGTACTTAAATCTTCCAGCCCACAATCGAACAAAGTATCATAGAACTCCTTACTAGCTCTCCTATTCTTAATTTGCTTATCACTTCTTTCAGAAGGTTTGATGATACAGCTGAAATCTCCAGTAGGAAACTGAGGTTCACTGGTCATCCTAGAATTTTCTGGAAAATTCTCAGCTTTATTTCATATAAGTGCGTAGGCTCAGTGTCTTGTCAAGGCACAACCATAGACCATAGATAACCCCAGTATTACACAGACTTTTGTCTTAAAAAAAAGTTTATTTCATTCTCATTATTCTCTCAAATTATGACTTTACTAACATTAATTTGACATTTAATTTGACAATTGTTCAATTACAACTATATATTTCGAACATTTCTACATTTTCAATACATATTCTACATCTCTCCTCATTATAATTTCTCTAAATAGTGAGAATCAAACAAGCTATATATCCATGAATGATGTTATTTCCAAACTGAGTCAACTTATCTAAATATGGTTAAAGTGGTAAGGAGCATAGACTAGGACAACGTCTTGGACTCAAGTTTATGCGAATAACCCTCCCTGAAGTTTTCTTAATTGTATTAAAAAAAAACAAAATGCTTGCACTTGTCTATTAGATAGCGGCAAGACTAAACGCAAACAGCCTAGAAGGTACATGAGGTTAGGAAAATTTTCAAAAACTTCCCACCTCGCCATATGTATTTCAAATCAAAATCATATGTATTTCAAATCTACATAACATGTATTTATGAGTGTCACATAAGTGGAAAGTTTTGTAATAAAACTTACGAAAGTTTCTTGAAAGGGACTCCATTAGGTTCTTTAGAAGTGGTCACACAAGAAATGAAATGATGATGTCAAAGATTATTAATTTTGATATATGAATTATAAAATGTAGATATTTACGAATGGCAATGTGCATTGCAATTCATAATAATAAAATTCTATGTTTATAATTAGCTACAGATTCCGACATCTGAAGCAATATTTTTTCTCTATTGAAATGCATGCATCTCACCTATTTATCTCGGAGTAATTCTAGGGAGATATGTTTATCTGATATAAATAACTGATATGAGTTAGTTGATAAATATGAATTGGTTGTTTATCTTGTATACAAGTTGTTGATTTAAAGGCCCACAAGCATCCAAAACATGGTTAACAACTAAACATATCATTTTTTCATATCAGATAAATGTATTTCCTAGAATTATTGATTTATCTTGTAGTGTTAAAAGATGAAACATCATGCTGGCAGTAAAAATATCTCATTAATATAACCCCACCAAAAAAAATAAAGAAGAAAAAAAATCCCACTGTGACCATTATAATTGGTTTATGTGGAGAAACAATAATTTGACATCTTGTAGTGATTTGATGTGCTACAATAAATCATGACTAAATTACTAAGAAGGTACCGACTTATGATAATCTCATTACATAATAACTCAATTATAAACAAAATGCAGAGCTAACTGGTAGCTATATTATGCTTGAGCCTTCCTTCCCGGGGGTCTAAATCCTTTCATTTTTCTACCTTATAAAATATTTGAATAGAAAATTTCATATACAAATTAGTGTTAATTTACATTTTGATCATGTTCCGATGTCCTAGCCACGATATGTTACAAAATCAAGTATAATAATTAACGGGACTACCAATATTAGCCCATAAATAGCAATGTAGCATGGACAAGTCATTCTAGTTGGCAATCTAGGGCTTGATCTTAGTCGAGTTATCTAGGATGAACCACTTAAGCTGGACCACAATGTGAACTAGTTTGCAAATTTATAGCTCGTGAAAGTAAATGCTATTTTTCATTCTTAAACTTGTTTATTCACTCTAATAATGATGACAATGATGATCATGCAACCTACATAATGTGGTGATAATTTTAGAAACCTGAAAAATGGTATAAATAAGATAAAAGTGATTAAAAGAAAGTGGAAATTAAAAAATATAGAGAAAACAAATGAGACCGGCCAATTTTTATGTGCGTATCCATCTTTTCTTTGACCTTGAAGGAGGACATTTAGTATTGGAGATGCTCTTAGATGCCAAAGGGCTGCTAACCCGTCCAGACAAAGCAAAGCTACCAAATTGCCTAAATGGTGAAAGCCTTCAAAAGGGAAATAAAAGAGAAAAGTGCTATATTCCCTTGTCTGTTTACTTGGCTGATCACTTGTTTAAGTGGCTATTTATCGTGATATAGAAAAAGACACAATAGGATCAAACTCATCACGATAAAGAGAAGTGCTATATTCCTTTGTTGGTCTACTTATCGTGTCACTTGTTTAAGTGACGATCTTATCGCGATATAGAAAAAAGACAAAATAGTATCAAACTCATCACGATAAATTGTACTTATCACGTTCATTCAGATATTGAAAAGTGAAAATTAGGCAAACTGGGGCTAAAAATCCTTTATCCAAAACCAGCCACCCAAACCCATATGAAATAGGCACCCTGGTCTCCCAAGACGTAGCTAGAGCTTCCCCGAATGCTAGACGTACGCTCGACACACACTCTGATCCTTGAAAAGACTTTCCAAAATGGAATAAAGTAATGCTTCTCTTTTAAAACCTATTAGTGTTTACTTTTATTGTTTTCAAGAAAACTGACACTTCAGTTAAGGAGAGTTAGGACATTTTTATCATCAGAGTCGACGTAAGGAATGAGGCTCCATGTAAATCGAGTATAGTTGATCAGTTAAGAAGAGTGGGGACATTTTTATTATCGGAGTCACTGTAAGGGATGAGGATCTATGTAAATCGAGTATAGGTGTGTGTTTGTCTGTGAAAATTAGTCATAGAGAGAGAAATTGTGTAAATTGGAAAATGAAATATGTTTTTAGTAGGAATATACAGTGGTATTTGTAGATTTAGAGAGAAAGCAAGACTTTATAATCAAGAATAATTCACACAAAGTTTGGACAAGATACAAACAAAATTGCTTGCTTCTTTCTATTCTAGTGGATGCCACTCACACACCTCACTCTTTGCACTCAAGTTTTTGATTATTTTCTTTCCTTTGCACTAACCTCACCGGTACTCCACTCACACTCTCAATTCTCTTACTTAATTGCTACCTCAATTCACTCTTTTTCTTGCCATTCAAATGCAAAAGGGTTAGTGGGTATTTATAGGTAAACAATGTCAGTGGAATCCATGCCTCAATCCTCCTAGATTCTTCCAAAAATTGGTGGTGATATTGCCTTTCAAATTCTCCAGAATTTTTCTCCAATGTCGGCTGCCCTTCTTTCATTTTTTATTTGCAAGTTGCTACTCTAGATTGTTCAAGAATGGTAGTGCTTTGCCGGCAATGTCGGTGATGATCTTCAATTCTCTCCTTCAGCACTGACATTCAAGTTTTCTCTTTGCGTCATTCCCAAGCGTGTTCGAAACTGTTCAAACTTTGAAACATTGAGTCTTTTGATGAAGACATCCACTACTTGTTCTTCAGTGTTGATGTGCCTTAAATCATTGTCGCTTTTGAGCAGCTTTTCCCTCACAAAGTGATAGTGCACTTCGACATGTTTTTTCCTTGCATGACACACTGGGTTTTCTGCAATGCAAATAGCTGCTTGATTATCGCAATATAGTTGCACTGCATAGCTTATCGGCTGATGTAGATCCTTTAGTAATTGTATTAGCCATGTACTCTCCTGAGCTGCCATTGCCGCTGCTCTGTATTCTGCTTCTGCTGTCGACAAAGATACCATAGGTTGCCTCTTGCTACACCATGATACTGCAGCTGTGCCAAGGCTAAACATGTACCCTATAGTTGATCTTCTTGTATCTCAACATCCGGCATAGTCAGCGTCACAATAGCCAACAACCTTGCAACCCTTATTTTTCTTGTAAAATAGACCATAATTGATGGTTCCTTTTACGTACCTTAATATTCATCATACTATTTCAAGTTGTGGCTTCTTTGGCTTTTCCATAAAGCGACTTACTATCCCCACTGCATACGCAATGTCTGGTCATGTCAGCGTCTGATAAATTAGACTCCCAACTAGTTGCCTATATATGGTTGTATTTTCCAAGTCCTTGCCTTCTTCGGCACAGAGCTTAGAGTTCACCTCAATTGGAGTTGATATAGGCTTACAGTCGACCATTCGAAACTTGCGTAGCAGATCCTTGGCATATTTCTGTAGGCACAGGAATAGCCCGTCTGCTCTTCTTTCCAGCTCAAGCCCTAAGAAATGTTATAGCTCTCCAAGCTTTTTCATTTGAAACCTCACAGACAAAATTTTTTCTGGTTGGTTGGATTTCGTCCATGGCATCTCCGGTGATGATAAGATCGTCCACATATACTAGCACTATAGCTTGTCTCTCATTTTGCACCTTGACGATGAGGCTTGAATCTGCTGGTGCCACTGAGTATCCACATTGGACTAAGAATTCTGCTATCTTACTGCATAATGCTCGTGGCACTTGCTTCAACCCATATAGAGCCTTCTTTAATTTGAAAACGTGGCTTGGATTCTCCTTATCTTCAAATCCTTTAGGCTGCTCCATGTATATTTCTTGATCAAGCTCACCATGTAGAAATGCATTCTTTACGTCCATCTGCCATAGCTTCCAAGCTTTACTAGCAGCCAGTGCTATTAGCACTCTTACTGTAGTTATCTTGGCCACTGGGTTGAATGTCTCATCATTTGTGAGAATCCTCGAGCCACCAACCAAGCCTTGTATCTCTCTAACAATCCACCAGGTCGTCTTTTTACTGCATCTGGTTTGGGTACTAAATCCCATGTCTCATTTTGCTTTAGAACCATGATTTCTTCGTCCATTGCTTTTCGCTACTCATCATGCTGGGCTGCTTCTTCGAATGTCTCTGGCTCTTTTATACCGACGTCTTCTTCAATTGCTGCATTGGATACTTGGGATTTGGCTTCTTCTGTCTGGTAGATCTCCTGAGTTGTGGTTGAGGACTTGGTGACACCTCAACCTTTTCTTGTTGACTCGGCCTAGCCGCTTCTGGTGTTGTCTGTCTAATTGCCTCTAGTGTTTAACGCACATCAGTTTGCCAAGGACTCTGTGGCATCCTTGGAGAGTTTTCTTCACGAACCAACTCTTCTATTTCTTCAATTTCTTCAGGAGTTTCTTGCGCCTCTGGGAGTTTCTCGATCCTTTCCTAGAGTTTTTCCTCAATCTCCTTTGAATCTGGTAGTTCCACTTTCTATGATGTCCACCAAGAAGATGCCTCATCGAATACCATATTGCGGGACGTGTAGCACTTATTAGTAATCAGATCACAACATTTCCATCCTTTTCTCTGGCTGTCATATCCCACAAATATGCATCTGATCGCCTTCTTATGAAACTTGCTCCGTAAATGACTAGGCATGAGCACATAGCAGACGCAGCCGAAACTCTGAAGTGGCTAACTATGGGTTTAGTTTTCCACAGTTTCTCAAAGGGTGACATGAATCCCATCTTTGGCTGTGGCAACCTGTTGACCACATGTGCGGCTGTCTTCATACACTCTGCCCAAAAATGTTGCTGGCACATTCTTTGCGTGTAACATGCTTTGACATGTTTCAACAAGATGGCGATTCTTCCTTTTAGCTACACTGTTCTGTTGTGGGGTGTTTGGACATGCAAGCTGATGGTAGATCTTTGTTCTCTTAGATATTGGGAGAATTCTCTTGATGTGTATTCTCCACCATTATCTATTTGAAGGCATCGAATTTTATCTCCGTCTTCTCCTTCCACATTTCTTTGAATTCTTTAAATTTTGCAAATACCTCTGACTTTTCTTTCGTAAAGAAAACCCAAACGTACCTTGAGAAGTCATCGATAAATGTCACCATGTAGTGCATGCCTTGAATCGAAGGTTGCTTGACTTGTCCAAACAAGTTAGAATGTACTATCTCCAATCACTTTTTTACTCTATAGCCCGACTCTTCATATGATAGCTGATGCGCTTTACCATATT
>CAVNYN010245392.1:0-20436 GCA_963692815.1 Nyctanthes arbor-tristis | reverse complement strand
GTATGGAACGGTCTTCAAGATAGCCTAGCCAACCAAAGTCTACCAGAGTGAAACCTAATTTGTCAATTCGAACACTCCGGCGGTTTTCAACCCACTTACAACAAAAAAGAGGCACCTTCGGAACCTTGTAGCCAAGCTCCCAAATTTCTTCAATGGAACCATAATACGAACTTGCAGCATCAACTGACCTCCCATGATTGACACTAGAATATTCTGATGAAAGTGCTACTAACATCACTCTACTATTGTGCATCGTGCTCTTATCGTCCTGACGTTTAGTGTAAAATGTGTACCCATTAATATCATAGCCCTTATAAGAAGAAACATCCACCCTAGGGCCGTACACTAACCATTTTATTGTTTCCGTAATCACCATCGGTGTGTGGGACAGCTGTTGGATTACTTTATCTTTGAACCATGTTATAAATATGCTATTATATTCATTGGCGAGCTACACTCACATTTCGAAGGATTTTGACGCCTTAACATCGAAGTGTGCTTGTCTAAATTTGTGTTAACTATGGTAAGGTGCTACAAGACAATAAGGTGTGCTTTATCTCGCATTTCGGTCCTGGGCACAATTGATTTGAATCCAATCAAATCAGTAATCTGTACAAAATTCAATAGCCTCATCAGTAGCATAACCTTCAATTATACTCCCTTCTGGTCGAGATCGACTTCTCACGTATCCTTTCAAAATACTCATATATCTCTCAAATGGATACATCTGGCTCCAGAACACTAGAACACAGATCTTAATTTCCCTAACCAAGTGAAGGATTAAATGCACCATAACGTCAAAAAATGATGGCGGAAAATACATTTCAAACTGGCATAGTGTGATAACAACATCGGCCTGCAAAGCATCCAGCGTCTCAGGATCAACCACCTTGTAACAAACTATGTTGAAGAAGAATTAGAGCTTAGTGAAGAAGAAGCAGAGCTTAGTGATGACATGTCTAACATATTTTGGCAATATACCTCATATTACAACTGGCAAGAGCTGTTGCATTAAGACATGACAATCATGAGACTTTATTCCAATCAATTTCAAGTCTTTAATACTTACAAGTCTCTTGATGCGTGACAAATAGCCAAATGGAACCTTAATAGCATTCAAACACTCACAAAAGCTAGTTTTCCCTTGTTTAGACAAGTTATATATCATGCAGGGGCAAAAATGTACGCTTTCCAAACTCCTGTAGTGCCAACTGCTCCCGTATCCTCATTTCTACCATGTCTTTTCTAATTTTGATACCATCTTTCATCTTTCTAGGAATATTAAATAACATTCCAATAAGACTATCGCACACATTTTTCTCCATGTGCATTACATCGAGACAGTCTAACTTGCAAAGTGTTTCCAGTATGAGAGATTCCAAAATATAGATCGCTTCTTCCATGTACTCTTCTGAGGAGGCTTCAAAGTTTTACCATACACAATATTAACATTTTTAACCCTCTCATAAACCTCTTTCCTGTTAACGGCAATCAGACAACTCGAGTCTTGGTTCTCTAATTGAAAGCCTTTTTCTTCTTTCGATATGGGTGCTCAAATGGAAGAAAGATCCGATGACTTGTGAACACATTTTGCTTGCAGTTAGTCAACCAAAGATCAATGGTCGCATCTTTACAATCGGGGCACGCTTTGGCTCCTTTGGTAGTATAACCTGACAAGTTACCGTATGTTGGAAAGTCATTTATGGTACAAAAAATCATTGCACGTAGTGTGAAATGTGATCGGCTATATGAATCGAACACCAACACGCCTTCATTCCACAACAACTTCAAATCATCAATGAGTGCGCACGAGGTATATATCATTTCTCACCTGTTTAGGCCCTGAAATCAACAATGACAACATTATGTACTTCCGTTCATACACAACCAAAAGAACCGGCCAAGTGCTATATCGACTACTCATATTACCATGCGGGTTCATTCCATCTATATATTGTCCAAGCCTAAGATTCCTATCTTCACCACTGAATTCAAGAAACATCCTATTTATATTACTCCATTTAGGAGAATCGGCTAGGTGTCTGAGTTTTCCATCTTCTTTCCTCCCATTAGCATGCCATCGCATTTTCTTTGCATCTTTTACATTCGCATACAAACATTTGAATCTAGGTATTACTGGCAGATACCATAACACCTTATACTATCAAGATGTGGAGAACACCCTTCGCCGCCAGCCACTACCGTCGTCCTACACACTCAAAGAAATAAGTGGATTTGCTAAGAAATCATGAACAATGTACTCAAGAAGATGGTAATGCAATGAAATTATCAAAATATTGACCCTTAAAGCTTCCCACGCCACCGCGTCCTGCACCACCACCGCTCATCAGATGGGTAGAGATCTAGGGATTTAGAGGGTCAAATGTGATTGGAGGCCGAAATTGATGATGCCGTTAGTTTTCAAATGCGTTTTATGGAGTGAAATGTGGTTGAGATTCGAATTTTATGTAGAAGGATGAATACTAGGAGCGATATCACACTGCTGTGTACCCATCGCGAAGTGCAGAATCTAATTTAAGAATAGAAGAAAAGGCATCGATAAATTAAGAATAGAGGGACCGACGCCTATTTGTTAATTAAGGACCGACGCACATGACATATTACTGGGCGTCGGTTGCTATTGTGTATAGATAGAAGAACCGACACCTTAAGCTTGATCTTTATTTTCAAAATTACCACCGCGTATAGTTTACGAGTCGCTTATATGAGAAACCAACGCGTATTCCTTATTTTTTTCTCCTTTTCTATAGTAGTGAATAATAATATAACTAAAATATTTCATCCCAATAGGGATGCATAACGAGCCAGCCGGCTCGGGCGGCCAGTGGCCCAGCCCGTAAAAAGCCCGCCTTGAGCCGGCTCGTGGCTAGTTTAAGACGGGCTCGAGCCAGAGCCGAGCCCCAAATTTTGGGGCAAGCTCGAGCCGGGCCGGCGCGTTTGGCTCGGCGGACCAAACAGGCCTGCCCGTAATTACTGACTTAATGGGCCGAGCCGAGCCAGCCCGTGTCAAACTTAGGTAGGAAAGAAAAAATATTAAATTAAAATAGGAAAAAAATTTAAAAAAAGCAGAGCCGGTCAGGCTGGTATGGCTCGGAAAAGGCCCGAGCCAAAGCTCGGGTCGAGATCGGAAGAGCACACGGCCGAGTAGAGCCGGGCTTTGGCTCGGGCTTTTTCTGATCGGGATCAAAAAAGCCCGAGCCGAGCTCGAGCCTAAATGTTGGCCTCGGCTCGTGTAGCGACTAGGTTTTTTTTCACAAATGGAAAAAAAAATTCTATCTAAAAGATTTTAAAGAAATTAAAGCGTGTCGCTACCATCCTGATCATTTATTTAATAATTGGTCACGGTAAAAAAAAAAATTAAAAGATTAGCGTCTCTCGTCGATTTATTTTAAAGAAGAACGTAAATTTTCATAATCGAACCTTATCTTTTCTAAATTTTAAATTCGAGCCCAATTAATTGATTAAGTCTATTATCTAAGAAACTCGGCCCAAATCGTATTTTCATATCCAAGCCCAATTCTTATTTACTTTAATTCTTGGCCCATTTAATTTAGCCCAATATATTAAGTCCATCTCATTCTTCTTAGACCTCATCTTAAACCGGATTATGTTTAAACTCTCACGGCCCAATTGTCAGCCCAAAAACCTAATCTAAGCTTTTAGACAACCTTATGGCCCATCTACACCCTAATACATACACTACAGAATTTCCAGTATTCAATTTTACACCCACTCACAATTCACAGCAGTAGAAACATTAAACGCCAAAAACACAAAGTCTCTTTCAAGTATACACATATACACAGTATCCATACACACAAATTGGTATGCATACACAAACAAGAACACACACACGCACATTCTTTGGCAGCCACTACTGCCCTCCTTTCCGAACCCTGTCTGCAGCCACTGCCGCTCTACACCGCCGCCGCGGCCACTGCTATTACCGGCCATCACCACCCCGGCCACTATTTCCCTCTCAAAACAAGTTCCCAAAAAAAAAATATATCAGAGATTAAACACCAAGAAATCTCCCAAAATCAGAGCCAAAATCGAAAGCCTTGACATACCTCAATGAAACCCAGGTCCCAAGTCTCGACCACGACCTCCTCTGTCGCCTTGTTTTGAGCCACCACCTTGCCCCTGTCTGAACCCAAACCGAGCCACAATCGTTCCATCTGAGCTCCTTTCCGACCACCCTCGAACTCCTAAGCCTCGGTCGAATCCTTCTCGAGCCGTGGCCCACCTAACCCGCGACTCCCTTTCTCCACCGCTTGAGCCTTCGCCAACCCCTGAACCCGAATCCCTCGAGACCTCGCAAACCAACTCCATGAACCCTTCGTCCCTTCCGAGCCTCGGCTACCTTGAACCCAACACCATCCGCGTGCCGCACCTGAACCCCATCGAACGCTAAGCCTCACACCACTACCGCTCATCGCCCTCGCCCTCTCGTGTCTCACCCTCCGTCTCGGTCGATTTGGCAGAGGGATTGAGATTAGGGGATAAATTGAATTCAATTTTCACCTCAGGCCCCGAAGTGTTAAACTGTGTCGTTTTAGCCCATGTAGTCTGTTTAACATCTCAGTTGGTCCCAAATCTTGTATTTCAGTCGAGTTCAGTCCCTTCAGTTTTAAAAGAGTCTAAGTTGACTCGAAATCTTTTAGTCAAACTGATTTTAACCCTTTATTTTTAAAAGAATCCAAGTTGGCCGAAAACTTTCTGTTTAGTCAATTTTAATCCCTTGATTTTTGAGATACACTATTTCAGTCCCTAAAGTTCCGGTTTCACCCATTCTAATTCCTCAACTTTGAAATACTCTATCCTAGCCCTAATGTTTTACAAAATTATGTTTTAGCCCCAAAACTTCTATAAGTTCACATTTAAATATATACTTTTATTTAATTTCCAATATTTCCAAATTTCTAACTTACAATCTTTTTATTATTTGATAGACAAGACACGAAATTTGACGTACTAGTGCCCTATAGCTTGAACTCAGGAAAAGAAAAGCATTGAGAGGTAGATTCCTTACCAAAGTTATTTTCCAAAGTTATATGCGCACTTTTCATGAAAAGTATGAGTGCAATTACATATTATGTGTTTATGCATGTGCTAAATGTAGTTTATGGACCATGGATAGTATGCGCATAATAAGCTCACCTTAATCGGGAGCCCATAGATTTAGTTCGTTATTTGACGGGCCCACAGACATAGATAACTTGCTTATATTAAGACAAGCCCACATACACAAATTCCATAGGTACATTGTGTTAAATAGCGTAACATGTGTTGCAATGTTTTAAAATCAATGTGCAGGGAATCTACTGAGTGTTTCTTCAAAGCACTCACCCCTTTATTTCAAACGTTTCAGGGTCTGGAGCTAGCAGCGACAAGACTGAGGATGGCAATTGATCGGGAAAAAAAAGAGAAAAAGAATAAACATTTATTCGTTAATGCCTCTATTTATTTTAGTCTAAAGTATTCCCAAACATTGCTGCTATTTTCAACATTGAATAGTTTACAACGGTTTTGTTTAAGTGTTGATTATTGATAATGGCAACATTAGAAGCTATTTATAAAATATTCATATGTTATTACAAAAAAAAAAAAAAAAAATTCCGCACTTATTTATATTACCCTCAAGGTTTGGCAAAAGCAATAAGAAGTTTGGCAGCATCTTGAGTGCTTAGAACTCGGGGCGTTATAGCTTGGTATCAAAGTGGGTCTACTCTTCTGTAGACTTCTTTAAAGAACATTTTTGGAAAGAAAATACCTTTATGTTAACTCAATTGCCACCTGCTGTTGTTCGCGCCGCCAACTTCAGGTAAAAGTTTGTTTACTTCTTTCAAGGGAGTTATTTATTGGATATGACGTTTTCAAGTTATATGTGCCTAATATGAGCATAAAGTGTATCCTAACAAATAAAAGAAAGGGTTTTATTAGAGTTTGAGGTGGCTATGGGCATAATATGAGCATAAAGTGTATTTTAAGAAAGACGTGACCAATGCAAAGATAAAGAAAAGTTTTCTAAGTCCTTGAAATATGGCTAAAAGTTATTAAAGACCACCTCAACTAACTGGATCGTGTATAATTGATTAACAGATATGGCAGCAGATAACGGAAATGGACAAGCTGAGGCAGCTAGGTTAGCCTATGAGAACTTCGTGGCTAACCCTAATTGGACGAAGGGTGAGCACGTGGGTCGTGTTCGTGCAGCTCATACACGAGCCATGAACTTTGGGTACCAGATGACCACAACTCGATCTATCCAACACCTAATAGACACATGTGATGAAGATGGGCATATCGAGGCTACGAATGTCCACTTTCACTTCTATATGGCTCGAGGTGGGGACATAACCTTTAATTTATTTTGCAAGACGCTTTTAGTGCATTGGGGAGTACCTGCGCAAGATGACACTACAGCCTTCCCGGTGCCTGTACTCGTACTTGAGCCAGAGAAAGATCCAGAGGAGGATCCGGAGGATGATCCGGGAGAGGGTCCGGAGGAGATTCCTAAGGAGATGTTTCCGGAGATCCCGGATGAGTTTCCAGATGTGATTCTTGAGGAAGAACCAGAGGAGGAGTTAGAGGAAGAAGATGAGGTAGAGCTTTTGGAGGGCTCCGACCCAGACTCGTGCATCACTTGGGAAGACATACCCCTTCCGCCTAAGAGGTTTAAGGCATTGAATGGTTGGGTTAGTGATGATGATGACTAGAGACAGGAGATAGCATAGACTAGTTGCCGTAGTACTTAGTTTTCTATTTCATAGTTGTTTTTGTTCCCAATTATTTGAGCTATAGACGCTCTAGTGATGTACTCCTCTTAAAGGATTTTCATAAGAAATAATAAATGAAGAATTATTTTTTTTATGTTCTGAGTTGTTCCTCTTTATTTTCTGATGTGCTGGAAGGAATGTACTTTTCAAGTTATTACAACAACGATCTTTGTTTCGCAAGGAAATGGACGTCCAACACAAACAGACGTCTTAAGAGAACTCATCCAGGCCGTGCAAGGATTGGCGCAAGCACATGCTCAGGCTCAAGCTCTAGCCCCGGCTCCGGCACCAACAGCACCTCCGGCTGCCCCAGTGGTGCCAGCCATTGAGCAGTTCTGCAGGCACCGTCTGCCAACATTTAACGGTTAGGGCGGGCCACTGGCCGTCGAAGAATAGATCCGCCCCATAGAGAAAATTTTCACCACATCTCATGCCCCGAGGATCAGAAGGTGTTGTGCGCCAAATTCAAGTTCTTCGGTGGAGCAGGACATTGGTAGGGTCAGCGTCCCGTACCAGGACCGACGAGGAACTAAGGAACATGATGTGGGCTTAGTTTAAAACTGAGATCATGGATAAGTATTTTCCCCAGGCCCTCTGTACTCATAAGGAGGTGGAGTTTCTGTAGTTAATGCAGGGGGATATGGATGTCACAGCTTATGAGCGGAAGTTTGAAGAGCTGTCCCACTTTGCCCCACACTTGGTGAGCTTCGAGAACATTAAGGCTGTAGGTTTGAAAGAGGGCTATGACCGGAGATCCGGCAAACTGTCAGTGCCTTCGATCTCCCTACCTATGGTGAGGTGGTGAAAAAGGCTCAAACAGTTGCCTACTCAGGAATGAGGGTTGGGGCACAATCTGCTCAAAGGGATCACAGAAAGAGGAAGTGGTCTGAACCGAACAGGAATAGGAACTAGCGACCGGGACAGTATAAAGGCAGAACACAGGGTTAAGAAGTGGCTAGAGGAGAGTTGCACCCTCACAATGCCAGAAGTGCAAGAAATACCACCCCAGAGAATGCAGAATGGGGTAGAATGTCTGTTATCGCTGCAGCCAGCCAGGCCATTTCTCTTATGAATGCAAAGATGGTGGGCCAAACAAGGGCACAGATCAGAAAAAGAAGGGAAAGGCCAGGATCTTTGCCTTGACCCACGAGGACCTCGTGGAGGACCCAGATGTGATAGCAGGTATCTTACACGTCTCTGGTACTCCTGTGTATATTTTGATTGACTCTGGCACTACACATTCATTTGTATCTATTGCCCGTCTAGCCAAATTGAACATAGTAGGGGAAAAGACTGGTAGTGTACTTGAGGTTAGTACGCCATCAGGTGGATCAATTGATACATATGAGATGGCTAGGGCAGTACCAATAGACTTTGAGGGAATGATAATTAAATCTAATTTGAATGTGATTAACATGAAAGACTTTAACATAATCTTGGGAATGGACTGGCTAAACGCTAATCGGGCTACCATAATTTGTCACGAAAAAGAAGTGATTTTTCATAGGAATGGGGATGAAGAATTTAAGTTTTGTGGGTCAAAGATGAAGACACTGCCCCATCTTATCTCGGCCCTCAAAGCAAAGAAGATGCTAGCAAAGGCGGGTTGTTAGGGGTACTTGGTTAACCTCCAAGGCAAAGCTTCTGAAGGTAGACCCCTGGATAGTGTACCAGTGGTACGTGAGTATCCCGATGTGTTTTCTGAGGATTTACCAGGTGTGGCACCCGATAGGTAAGTGGAATTCGCTATCAACCTAGTACCGGGAACTGCTCTGGTCTCCAAAGCTCCTTATCGAATGGTACCAAAGGAGTTGTAGGACTTAAAAGTTCATATTGAGGAACTTTTGGAGAAGGGATTCATCAGGCCAAGTGTGTCTCCTTGGGGAGCACAGGTCCTACTTGTAAAGAAAAAGGACGGAAGTATGAGGATGTGCATTGATTATCATGAACTGAATAAGTTGACGATTAAGAACAAATACACTCTCCCAAGGATTGAAGACCTATTTGATTAGCTGACGGGAGCAGATGTCTTTTCCAAGATTGACTTGAGGTCGGGCTATCACCAGCTGAAGATCAAGTCAATAGATATACCCAAAACGGCCTTCCGAACCTATTATGGGCATTATGAATTTACCGTAATGCGCTTCGCCTGATGAATGCCCCAGCGGTATTTATGGACTTGATGAACTGGGTATTCCATGGGTATTTGGATAGGTTTGTTATCGTGTTCATCGATGACATCCAGATCGGAAGAGCACACGTCTGTATATACTCGAAGAGTCTGGAACAACAGGTTGAACATTTGAAGATCGTATTAGAAACTCTACGAAAGGAGAGATTGTATGCCAAATTCAAGAAGTGTGAATTTTGGCTAGATCGTGTAGCCTTTTTGGGCCATATAGTGATAGGTAGGGAAATCAAAGTAGACCCGAAAAAGTTGAATCTGTTAGCAACTGGCCTAGACCTACCAGTGCCGCTGATGTGAGAAGTTTTCTAGGGTTGGCCGGTATTACCGACGATTCATAGAGGGCTTCTCCAAAATAGCAGGCCCAATGACACGGCTCACTCGGAAGGGTGAGAAGTTCATTTGGACAGATAAGTGCGAATAGAGTTTTTAGGAGCTAAAGAAGAGATTGGTCTCGGCACCAGTGTTAACGATACCCGATGGCTCCAACGGGTTTGTAATCTATAGTGACGCATCAAAACTGGGGTTAGGTTGCGTTTTGATGCAGAAGGGTAAGGTAATTGCTTATGCATCTAGGCAGTTAAAACCCCATGAAGAGAATTATCCAACCCATGATCTCGAGCTCGCCGCTGTAGTGCACGCTCTAAAGATTTGGTGTCACTAGATATACGGGAGTAAATGTGAGATTTACACCGACCATAAGATCCTCAAGTACTTCTTCACCTAGAAGGACATGACGCAAAGAAGATGGTTAGAACTGGTCAAGAATTATAACTGCGAAATCCTATACCAACCGGGTAAGGCTAAAGTGGTCGCAGATGCCTTGAGCAAGAAAAACGTGGGTCAATTATCAGCACTAGGTATAGTCCAAGATCAATTAATTAAGGATCTTGAGAATTTAAGAATCGAGGTAGTTGCACCGCAAAGACATGGAATGGCAGCAATTGCTAGTTTAACAGCTAAACCAGACTTAAGAGATAGAATTACTGCGGCATATAAGGAGGATATATTTTTGGAAAAGATGAGAGCTGAGGTCGGAACGGGAAAGAGAAAGGAGTTCGAAATCTCTGCTAACGGCGCTCTCATGTTCAATGGCCACCTTTGCGTGCCTAGAAAGAACGAGCTCCTAGATGAGATTTTAGCTGAAGCCCATTCTGCCCCGTACGCAGCACACCCAGGAGGTACAAGATGTATAAAGACTTGCGCGAAACCTTCTGGTGGAGAAGTATGAAGGGAAGTATCGCCAAGTTCGTCGCTAGATGCCTGGTGTGCCAACAGGTAAAAGCTGAGCATCAGCAACCATCAGGGTTACTGAATCCTTTAGAGATTCAAGAGTGGAAATGAGAGAAGATTTCTATGGATTTCGTAGTGGGTCTCCCCAAATCGGCGAGTAAGCATGATGCCATTTGGGTTATTGTAGACCGACTCACGAAGTCCACTCATTTCCTACTAGTTCGCATGTACCTTCACTTGGATCAGCTTGCTCGGATTTACGTCAAGGAAATCGTGCGACTCCATGGAGTGCCAGTGTCTATCGTATCGGATAGAGACCCGCGGTTTACATCAAGATTCTGGAAGTCTTTACAAACCGCGGTGGGCACTAGACTGAAGTTCAGTACAGCCTACCACCCCCAGATATATGGATAGTCCGAAAAGACTCTCCAGATTTTGGAGGACATGCTAAGGGCATGAGTGTTAGATTTAGGTGTGCTCTTCCGATCTCATTTGCCGCTAGTCGAGTTTGCCTACAACAATAGTTTTCAGGCGACTGTCGGCATGGCCCCATACGAAGCTCTATATGGTCAACGATGTCGTTCACCAATCTATTGGGATGAGGTCGGCGAAAGAAAGATGTTGGGGTCTGAGTTGGTCAAGAAAACAGTTCAGACTATCAAAAATATTAGGGCAAGGATTAAGATTGCCCAGGACCGACATAAAAGCCTTGCTTATCAGAAAAGGAAGTACATAGATTTTGGAGTTGGAGAAAAGGTTTTTCTCAAAGTAGCACCAATGAAGGGTGTACTTCGTTTCGGGAAGAAAGGAAAGCTGAGACCGAGGAACATCGGACCTTTTGAGATATTCGAAAGGGTTGGAAGCGTGGCTTATCGTTTGGCATTGCCTCCAGAACTTTCGGCGATGCACAACGTTTTCCATGTATCCATGTTGAGAAAGTACGTTCCTGACCCAAGCCATGTTGTTAGTGTTCAGTCTGTTAAGGTACGGGAAGATCTGACCTACGACGAAGCTCCAGTGGCCATAGTTGATAGGAAAGTGCACGTACTGCGAAATTGAGAGGTCCCACTAGTTAAGATCCAATGGGGTGGCCACGATAGCTATGAAGCTACGTGGGAAAGAGAAGCGGATATACTAGAGATATATCCAGAGTTAACAGAATAAGTAAGCTGAATTTCGAGGATGAAATTAAATTAAGAGGGAAGGGTTTGTAGCGACTTTTTTTTTTCACAAATGGAAAAAAAAAATATTCTATCTAAAAGATTTTAAAGAAATTAAAGCGTGAGGCTGCCATCCTGATCCTTTATTTAATAATTGGTCATGGTAAAAAAAATTAAAGGATTTGCGTCTCTCGTCGATTTATTTTAAAGAAGAATGCAAATTTTCATAATCAAACCTTATCTTTTCTAAATTTTAAGTTCGAGCCCAATTAATTGATTAAGTCTATTATCCAAGAAACTTGGCCCAAATCGTATTTTCATATCCAAGCCCAATTCTTATTTATTTTAATTCTCGACCCATTTAATTTAGCCCAATATATTAAGTCCATCTCATTCTTCTTAGACCTCATCTTAAACCGGATTATGTTTAAACTCTCACGGCCCAATTGTCAGCCCAAAAACCTAATCTAAGCTTTTAGACAACCTTATGGCCCATGTTGGAGTCAATGCTTGCTTATTTTGTTAAATTCTTTGGGTAGTGGATTCCAAGACTAATTAAACTTCGAGTTCAACTACAACTAGACTAAACCAAGAAATCCTATCAGATTTATTTTAGCTCATCAAAAACTCCCTCCGGTGCAGACTTCTCTCGTGTGTGATATTCGTAGGCATTTATACACCCAGACTTTCACCTCACATCAGATCTGCAGGAACCAAAATATTCATCAAAATACAAACAACTCAAAACACAAATCCTTCTGCCATTACACTCCTGCCTACATAGAAATACATCCATCCCTCTGCAATACACTCACAATCCCCAACGCCTTCCCCCTCAGTAATACATATACGCACCACTGCATCTGCCAAATCTACACTCTTCCGATCTCACTACAGAATTTCCAGCATTCAATTTTACACCCACTCACAATTCACAGTAGCAGAAAAATTAAACGCCAAAAACACAATCTCTTTCAGGTATACACATACACAGTATCCATACATACAGATTGGTATGCATACACAAACAAGAACACAAGATCGGAAGAGCATTCTTTGGAAGCCACTGCTACCCTCCTTTCCGAACCCTGTCCACAGCCACTACTGCTCTACACAGCCACCGCGGCCACTGCTGTTGTCGGCCATCACCACCCCGGCCACTATTTCCATCTCAAAACAAGTTCCCAAAAAAAATAAAAATCATCATAGATTAAAAGCCTAGAAATCTCCCAAAATCAGAGCCAAAATTGAAAGCCTTGGCATACCTCAATCTTACCCAGGTCCCAAGTCTCGACCGCAACCGCCTCTATTGCCTTGTTTTGAGCCACCACCTCGCCCCTGTCCGAACCCAAACCGAGCCACAATTGTTCCACATGAGCTCCTTTCAGGCCACCCTCGAACTCCTAAGCCTCGGTCGAGTCCTTCTCGAACGGTGACCCACCTAACCCGCGGCTCCCTTTCTTCACTGCTCGAGCCTTCGCCAACCTCTGAACCCGAATCCCTCGAGCCCTCGCAAACCAACTCTATGAACCCATCGTCCCTTCCGAGCCTCGGCTACCTTGAACCCAACACCATCCGCGCGCCGCACCCAAACCCCATCGAACGCTAAGCCTCACACCACTACCTCCCATCGCCTTCTCGTGTCTCACTCTCCGTCTCGGTCGATTTGGCAGAGGGATTGTGATTAGGGGATAAATTGAATTCAATTTTCACCTCTGTTGGTCCCAAATCTTGTATTTCAGTCGATTTCAGTCCCTTCAGTTTTAAAAGAGTCTAAATTAACTCGAAATCTTTTACTCAAACTGATTTTAACCCTTTATTTTTAAAAGAATCCAAGTTGGCCGAAAACATTCTGTTTAGTAAATTTTAATCCCTTGATTTTTGAGATACTCTATTTCAGTCCCTAAAGTTCCGGTTTCACCTATCCTAATTCCTCAACTTTTAAAATACTCTATCCTAGCCCTAATGTTTTACAAAATTATGTTTTAGCCCAAAAACTTCTATAAGTTCACATTTAAATCTATACTTTTATTTAATTTCCAATATTTCTGAATTTCTAACTTAAAATCTATTTATTATTTGATAGACGAAATGCGGGATTTGACGTACTAGTGTCCTATAGCTCGAACTCAGGAAAAGAAAAGCATTGAGAGGTAGATTCCTTACCAAAGTTATTTTCCAAAGTTATGTGCGCACTTTTAATGAAAAGTATGAGTGCAATTACATATTATGTGTTTATGTATGTGCTAAATGTAGTTTATGGACCATAGAAAGTATGCGCATAATAAGCTCACCTTAATCGGGAGCCCACAGATTTAGCTCGTTATTTGACGGGCTCACAGACATAGATAACTTGCTTGTATTAAGACAAGCCCACAGACATAAATTCTATAGGTACATTGTGTTAAATAGCGTAATATGTGTTGCAATGTTTTAAAATCAGTGCGCAGGGATTCTACTGAGTGTTTCTTCGAAGCACTCACCCCTTTATTTCAAACATTTCAAGGTCTAGAGCTAGCAACGACAAGACCGAGGATGGCAATTTATCAGAAAAAAGAGAAAAAGATTAAACATTTATTCGTTAATGCCTCTATTTATTTTAGTCTAAGGTATTCCTAAACATTGCCGCTATTTTCAACATTGAATGGTTGACAACAGTTTTGTTTAAGTGTTGATTATTGACAATGGCTACATTAGAAGTTGTTTATTAAATCTTCATATGTTATTACAAAAAAAAAAAAAAAAAAAATTCCGCACTTATTGATATTACCCTCAAGGTTCCGCAAAAGCAATAAAAAGTTTGGTAGCGTCTTAAGTGCTTAGAACTCGGGGCGTTACAACTCGGCTCGTTGACATCCTTACATCTCAATATGGCAACCATGAATTACTTAACACCTGTCAAACCACACGTGCATTGCACGGGTAGAAAAGCTAATTAAAACATGCCTCCGTAAAAAATGTAAAAATACAAGTATATATTAATTGAATCAATAAGATCAATTGACTTAGTAATCGTGAAGTTTAAGATAGTTCAGGAGACAATCTATATTCTTACATCTAATCTCCAGTACATATGCAATAATGGGGAAAAAACTATTACCATCATTCAATGCATTCAAAAATGTAAGTCTGACGACAAATGTACAATATTATCAAATTTAAATATTTCATCTTTATAATTAAAATTAGTCATAAAATATAGGAGATTCCAACCTGAATAATGGATCATGAAAAACAAAACATGAGTTGAATTTTGGAAAGACAAAATGTAATTAGAATTCAAAGAGAAAAATGTCTTATAATTACGGTTAATTTATTAGAGTAATACTATTTAGCACCACTGGTGCTTGGCACCATATCAAGCTGGCATTAAATGATAAGTTGAATTAAGTGGATCATTTATTTATTTAATTTCACTTATCATTTAATGGCACATTGGATGCCACCTAGACTGGTGCCTAGCACCATTGGTGTTACATAGCATTATTCAATTTATTAAGTCATTACAACTTAATGCACCGCATTTTACACCAAATCATTGATATATCATACAACCCAATTAAAGTAATATCAGATTTGGGGGTATTTGTAGAAAGAAGCGAAACTTCTCTAATAATAAGGGAATAAATATTCAAATCTAATTAATCTAGAAACTAAAGGACAAAAAATGAAATAAGATAGGTATCACATTTTAATTAATTTGAAAAATGGAAGGATTCTTAACAGTGAGAATGACAATGGGACGGGTTCTAGTTGTATACACTTTCCCAGTACCCTGCCCCGTTTCTAGTATTCGTCTCATTTTAAAAAATCATAATAAAACTAAAAAAATTCAAAAAACAATGTAAAATGTATAAAAAAATTGAAATAAAATTAAACTTACCAATGCATATGGCGGAGATGATGAATGAATGAATTAAGATGGATTAGGATTTGTTTTGAAATTGGCCTTTCAGATTTGACATTTTAATTTATTAGTAAAAAAGTCTAACAAATAAAAAATGGGCAAAGCAGTTAAGGCATGGGTGCTAAACTTCATTGTCGTAGGTTCAAATCTTTTTTAAGTTCATTTACAATTGTTTTTGGAAAAAAAAATTACGGCAACATTTTACCAAATAAAAAAGGCAGGAAAATCGCAGTATAAAAGATATTGAGACTTAATTCTATTAATTAATATATAGATAGATCGAATGTTAACATATAATTTGATTTGGTATCTTTCCTTGCAACGCACGTGTGAGATTCTAGTTTCTATTAATGATACATTCTTTGGAATTAACTGCAATGAGTGCTATATACGATTAATAAGTTCTGGGTTTATTACATATACGTGAGTTTTAATGAAATAAGGATAAACATGATTACTTTCAAAGGAAAAAAATAAAAGACGATTGTGCTATCTTTTTATTATTTAATTCATATTTTATCTTGCTAAGATCCATGTACTACAATGACATCTATATTAGCTTCCAACGACCTAGATCAAAGTTCGATTCCTCCTCCCCCTACAATCTCCTTGTAATTCAAAAAAAAATTCTTATTTTATCTTTCTCATTATGATTCAAATCCAGATAAAAATAGCATTTTACTTCTTTTGTTGGCATTTAATAAAAAGATTTTTTGAATCTACATATTTATAGTTAAAATAAATTGAACGGACTTATATATCCTCTATTAACGTAGTCATAAGTAAATTTATCTTTAAACAAGTAGTATATTTGAATTGAAGCAAATAAGGAAGCTCAAAACCGATTATAAGTTCAAATAATTTTTCCAAGTATTTGGAACATGCGTATATATCATTAAAAAAAAAAAAGCTCATGTATTTAGTATTCTTTTAAGTTCTTAAAGAAATATACAAATAGTTGTTTACTCAATTTTAGGAATGGCAACGGGGTAGGAAGAGTTTGGGTTTGTCTTTCCCGCACCCCCTGTTAACAATTCCCCTGCCTTGTACACACTTTGAATAGGGGCGGGGACGAAAAAAATTTCCGTTACCTACCCCGTTAAGGATATTTTTTCTACCTATAACTAATTTTTAAAATTGAAGAAACACTATAAGTTGTCTATAGTGGTAAAGACTAGGGATTATGGTTTCGAATTGAGGGAGCCACCTATGAGTTTATCTTTTAATTAGAGGAGAGAACACCTAGAAAGCAAAAGGTTGGCTCGACTCAGAGAGCGAGTGGTTAGCTGGTAACTTCCTTACTCAAAGGCTCTTCCACCTGCATCCACAGCTAAGGTCAGATTAAGCATCCAGGGCACAAACGCTTACCCCGTCCCCTCCCCATTTCTTATCTGGGCGTGGACTCCCCACCCCATTCGGGGTGGGTCTCCATGGGTTACGGGGCTTCGGGTTTAAATTGTCATCCCTACTCAATTTTGCTTCTCATTTCTTATTCAAATTTTAAATTTTGTGATGACTTTCTTTTTCTGGTGGCATTTAGAGTCCCTACAAGCCTGCGTAAATACCTACTCCATGATAAATAAAATCATGTGCTAGATTTTGGTATTTGAGTAGTATCAACAAAGATATAAAATCACGTGCAAAGCATGTGCTATATACTAGTTACCCAAAAAGTTTCCAAAAACATTGAACAAGTGTTAAAATAACAAGTATGCATATATTATTAAAATCATAATGTAAAAAAAAATATATATCACGATCTTTGCCCAAGAACTTTACACGCAGATAATAATAATAATAATTAAATAAAAGGAGAGACAGACCAAAGATCAGTTTTTCTACAGAGCTAAATATGGAGTCAATTACCAATCAAAATAGTCTTTATTCTATATATATATATATATATATATAAAGGGAACTGGGATTCCAGAATCAATTTCTTACCCAAAAAGATTCCAGAATCCCATTTCTTTTTTTTCTTTTTTCTTTTTTTTTATAAAAATAATCCACTATTCCCACTAACCGCCCCACTAAGTGCTTACCCGTAACTATCCCTCGTTTCTTTTTATTTGGCCATTTGGCCACTACATGTAACCGCATGTAATTTTTTATTTTTTTAATCATAATTCGCATACGTAAGTTGCATAGCATTTTTGTCAAGCCTGACCATAGCTTTTTTGTCTTCGCAAGTCCAACCATTTTATTTGTTAGTAAATAATTAATTGCAAACTCTATCTGATCAGCAATTTTAAATTTTCATACTTTAGCAGTTAATACTGGGCAGTTTTCAACAATCAACCAGCAGTATACATGTTCATGTTTAATAATGGGCAGTTTTCATGAAACATACAAGAGTCAACATCCCATGTATAATGGACAGTTTACATTTCTTTCAAAAACCACCCACCTACATTTGAAAAATCATCACCTAGACTATATGTACAATCAGCCCCAAAATATCGTCAGAATTGACAACCCCACCCTTTTCCACGAATCCCTGACAGAAAACAAAGTGGAAATAATACAGCCAGAACTAAAAACCCCAGCAAACTCCGAGAATTACAATCAACTCAAATATGGCAGCACAAGGACTTCAAACAACACTGCTTCAAGATTTGAAGAAAAATCAATCAAACTGGATTGTGAAAGTGCGCATTGCCTAGAAATATATAGTTCCTACCAACGGAGACATTAACAAGCCTCAATCTTTGGAGCTATTGGCTATAGATGAAGCAGTGAGTTATTTAAAAAGTCAAAACCTTCTATTTTTTTTCTTTGGCGTTTTCAGAAAGTTAGCCACACTCCTTTTTTCCCTTATCATTATAATTATGATAATTTCTTTTGTTCTTGATCCACAGGGTGACAGAATACAGACAACAATCAGACAGACTCAAATCCAACAATACGAAAGTAAAATACGAGAACAAGTTTTATACTATTTTGCCAACTGCTCAGTGAGAGATAATTTCTACAAGTATCCCCTAACAAATCATGCATAACGTCTAAACTTCACACAAACTACTGATATTTTCCCCGTCGCAGACAAATCGTTTCCCAGGACAATTTTTTCATTAAAACCAATTCCAAACATTCAATCAATTAAAGATGTTTCTACAGAAGGGCATTTCGGTAAGTTTAAAAGGGTTCATACGTGTGAATAGTAAAATGTTCTATGTGTCCTTACACGACTATTTCTACGTTCAGATGTGATAGGACGGATCACATTAAAAAAAGCGCTGCAACACCCAAGGCAAACTGACAAAGCTGTTTCAAAGCATATCGATGTGACTATGCACGACCAAGAGTACAAACCAACATTCATTTCACAATATTCAATACTCATAGTCCAACTTTGGAATCAAATTTACTTTTTGTGCAGGAATAATTCAGTGACATGTACTCTATGGGGTGAATATGCAGAAGAGATGCTGACTCACATCGAAGGTTCAGGGAAAAAACCATTAATAGCCATTATTCAACTATGTCGCGCAAAGGTTTTTAATGGTCAAATTGAGCTGTCCAGCGGATATAATGCAACAAAACTTTAGGCATGCAATCTACCGGAGATCGAAGAATTTAGAAAAGTATAACAGTTCCAATTTTTCCTTTACTGATATCCATATTTTATCTATTTCTAACTAACACATCTACAATTTAAATCTAAGGATATTGGATGACAAAGGGTCTTTTGATACAAAATCTCCTTCATCATCGTCGACAACTAGATCCATAGTTGATGTCATAGATGCAGCCCAAGTCTTCTCACTAAACGAACTCATGAATTGCCAGAAGGCTTTCAATTAAACCAACTCAAATGCAGACATTACATAATACTAAGGCCACGATTATGCTAACAATTTACTGATGTCAGAAGGGGCATTACTGGATTGTTGCCCGAATCACAGCTGTCATATCAGAAGGAAATTGGTCCTACATTAACTGCAAAAGGAGCCGGACAAAGATACAACGCCTACCCGATGGTTATAAGTGCAGTTTGTGCAAAATAGGTGGTCAAAATCCCATGGTCAGGTATAGAGTAATGGTAAAGGTCATAGACGAGATAAATGAATCCACATTTATTCTCTGGGACGAACCTTGTGAATTTCTACTAGGAAAAACAGCGGCATAAATTAGGGACAGGATTGCTCAGGTACTGTTGACTCTTTTTCAAATAAACATTATTTGATAAACATCTTATGTGTTATAACTTATTGGACACGGATAGGAATTAGCAGCAAAGGATAAGACCGATGACTTGAAAAACAGTGAATACGACATAGCAAGAGCTGGTTGACCAGCAGAGATAGAATGTCTGCTCAACCAGATTCTACTTTTCCATGTGGGTGTCAAAGATCACAACATAGAGGATCAAAACCCAGTTTATTCATGTTGTCGAGTTAGCAATGATGTTGTTGCTATTCAAAAGTACAAAAAGTCAGAGTTGGGTATTACAAAGGTAACAGATTAAATAAAACTTAAAATTGAACTTTTTTTTTATTTTACCAATGCATGTAACCAAAATATTCCATTCCTAGAAATCCGATGTATTATCGTGGTTAGAGAAAGCAGGGGAAGAGATAATCAAGGTGACACATTACTCTGTATTACTCAATATTCAGGAAAACAATTACTATAACCGTGGGCGAATGAGTAGAGTCCAATGGATATGCAACAAATGATGAATAAGTTAAAACATGCATGCAAGACTTATTTCAACGCATTATCAAAGGCGGAAAGTGTAAGAGAAAAATGTTTAGAATATTACCTGGTTTTATTCAGCTCATGGTTCAATACCAGCTACAAGTCCTGTTTAATAAAGGAAAATAAAATAAATTATATGGAGTTATTAGCAATAACCCCAATCAAAAGTTATTTTACTATAGTTAATGAGAATCTCACCTTTATTTTTTCTTCACACGACCACGATCTGTGCATTTATTCTCCAAATCTGGTATCAAATTTTACATCGATTAAAAAAATAACTTGAAACAAAGTTAAAATTACTTTTCAGGCCCAAAAGTTACATAAGGAGTACCTAAATACATTTTAAAAGATGAATAGCTAAAAAAATTAAATACTGCAAATATTAATCCTTAAGTCTTTGTAGAAACTCGTGCAATCTTCACAATTAGCTCCAATAGTCTTCAAGAT
>CAVNYN010245386.1:0-11965 GCA_963692815.1 Nyctanthes arbor-tristis | reverse complement strand
CCTATATATAATAGTTAGGATTTAGCTAATTTTAATAACTTTTGAAGTCCGCCAATCATAACGTGACAAGTGGCGCCAATCATACCATGATAAGTGGCGCAATCACCTCATGACAAGTGGCGCGATGTGGCGCCGCACACTTGTCATGAAATTACCCAAGAAGTCCTTCCCCTTTGCATTATCTTTCAATCAAGTTCACACTCTTCAATTCATGTCAATTAAGTCATTACACTTTAGTTTATGTCAATTATCAATCAAATCTTTCTTTAGCGTCAATTCCATAACAATATTTTGATCTTCAAGCAATCTTTCAATGATATTCAAGTAATTCTTTCAAAACGAATAACTTCGTTGCTTACCTTAATTTGTAGAAATTTTCGGGATGTTACAGACTGTCCCCAAGTTCCATGTCTTATGGCTATATATATTTAAATTTCCCCATGTTTTCATTCCTAGATTGAAACTTTGATGTCTTCAAATTCTTCTGCAACAATATTGTGAATTTTATATACATGTCATCGTGTAGACTAGATTTGAACTTGTCACATGGGGGAAATGCTTCTCCAATTTCTTCCCCACCACTTGTTCTTATATAAGTGGTTTATTTCATTGGATCCCACTATATATCAGTTCTCCTCCCATTAAATTTGCCCAAAGTTGGCATAATCTTTCAGTACATTTATCTATTTATTATTTTCAATTGCTTGTGACCCTAATCCTTCAAGTGAGCATAGAAACTTACTATTGTTGTTCTCCTATCCAGTCTCATAGAAGTATCCAGTTGTTCAGGTTTTCACTAACGTCGTCTTCCAAAATCTTTGACAAAGAATTCAAAAGTTAAAACATTCCAAATTACTTTAATCCTTCCTCGATTCATATGAATTCTTATCATTGATCATAAATGGGTCTAGTGCCTCAGAACTATGAATAATTGCAAGAGTCTTATTACTAGAATTACCCACAAACCTGTAACGAGAGTACACGAAGTCAATGTTTGCATATCATTGGAATCATGGTATAAATATGAATTAAGAAAGTCAAATGATGGCTGATTTTGAGTCACATTTGCTACTGATATTTTGAAAATATGATGCCACAATAGTTTACGAGATGAAGGGATATTAAAGGTGACGACAAAGTGGACAATTATATCTATGAGTTAAGTGAATTTAGCATGAGAATTATATAAATTTAGCAGGAAAGAGTGAGCTAGAAGAAAGTTACTATGATTAAAATTTCATTGTCAAGTCTCGTAAAGACTTTAGAGATATGATATCATGATTCATTGCAAGATTAGTCAACGTTTGAAATGATTATAAGGAAAATGGCAATAGGGGCAGTACATGTAGCGGAAAGATTACAAATGAAAAGAATATTACAAATGAAAAGAAGTTGAATATTACTATATATGGGTGATGTAATTAAGTTAATGAATTATACAAGTCACAGATGAAATTTGAAAGATGAAAGGTGGAAGACTTAGTTTAGTAATTTCATTATCCAGACTTTACGAATATTGAATTTTGAAGACGAAATTCGTTTGAATGGCGTAAGATTGTGATGACTCACTTTGCTATTTTTAAGTTTCAACCTTTACCCGTCAAAATCAAAGGTGTAATAGTTAAGTCAATGTCAAATTTTGGCTAAGATGCATTAATTTAATTTTTGGGGTTATCATATAAGTAATTAAATATGTTTTCGTTTATATGGAATCATATTATAAGTTTGGAGTTTAAATGAAATAAGGTATTAGGTTAGGGACCAACTTATGGCAAAGTAAGAAGTTAAGGGACTTTATGTGCAAAATTTCCTAATTATCTAGACAATTCTCTTAATTTGGGCCACTTCTTCCAAACCCACAAAAGGAGAGCCGAGAAACAGAAAGGAAAACCGAAAGAGAGAGATAGGGATTCGGGAGACGATTGCTCAAAAGGAAAAAAAAAAGAAATAGGGAAATTGGAAGAAGCTTTGGAGGAGGAGAAGTAGAACATAAGGGTTCAACCAAGTAAGTACTAATGGTTTTTAAGCTTTAATTTGTGTAAGGTGAAGTGAAAATTTTCATTTAAGTTTTATGAATTTCGTGATAAATGAACCCTAAAACTTTGGCATAAGTTGTTTTGTATGGCATAGATTGTTTTCTATGAGCAAGGAATAGGGATTTTAGTTTATATATGGAACATATAAGAAAATTGGTGCGTGTATATATACATATTGGTGTGGGTACAAAGATATCTGAAGAAAAGAAGGGAAAAAGAAAGAAAGAAAGAAGAAAAGAAAAGAAAAGAAAGCAAAAGAAATGTTTCTACCAAAGTTGGCCCCAAAAAAAAAAGGAAAAGAAAAGAATGAAAAAGGAATCAAGAATTGCAAACAGCAAAAATTAAAAAAAAAAAAAACGGGGGAGAAATAAAAATTGAAGAATCTTTGGAAGAAGGAGAGTACAAGAATCAAACCCAAGTACTACTTATCTTAAGCTTTAGTTTTTGTAAGTTTTAAGACGGAAATCATGTCTAAGAGTTTATGGAACTTTTATGATTATGTAATGCTAGGATATAATTTTACTTAATACATGTTTAGAGGCCTCAATCATTTTTTGTTATAAAATTTAAGGTTCTTGATGATATTATATTCATATAGTGATTAGTGTAAAGTTGAAATTTTATGTGGGAGAACAAGTTGAAAATTATATATATAAGTTGATATTATAATTTATGAAATTCTGTGATGATAAGTGAGAAAGTTGGTGAAGTTGAGAATAAATGTGAGTAATAGATGATTTAATATTTAAATGTAAATGTGGGAATTTGTTTAAGACTAAGAACTAGTATTTAAAGGTTAAGAATTAATGTCATTTGTTGATTCTAGTGCGGATTTGAGATTTTAATATGTTATATTGGTATAATCTTAAGATAGAATGAAGTCTAGAATAACTACAGAAAATAGAAAACTATATGTCTAAATGAACAAGGAAGGAAACTTGAAGAATTCAATTAAATAGGGGACTCGAAATTAGAAAAAAAAAAAAAAGGAGTTTCATGTTGATAAAGTTTGTGTGAACTAGAAGATCTTTAACTAGTAAATAAGTTAGAAAGGAGATAAAAAAAATTGGGCAAGGATAAGTAAAAGAATTGAGTTAATGTATAAATTGAGTAGTAGTTATGAATTAGTTTCTTATAAAGTTTAAATGGTGTGAAATTATACGTAGACATGAAACTGAAATTAAATAAAAACTGAAAGAGAATTATGTAAAGTTAGTAAGTGAAATCAAAGTTTTAGAAGGAAGATTAAAGCTAAAAAAATTTATTAATAAAGTATTAAATGGGGTTTTGTAATGGAATCCATTGTAATAGTTAGTTAAAAGAAGCTTTGGAAGTCTTTAATAGAAAAGGTGATATTAAGAGAGGATATAAACTAAGGTTAGCAATATGCTTAAAGAAAGATTTAGAAAAATATCTACTCGAATCTTATTTCTCTGTGGTTAGCAATATGCTTAAGGAAAGATTTAGAAAAATATCCACTCGAATCTTATTTCTTTGGATGGAAAGAAATAAGTGAAAAGGGGAAAAATGTGGAAAACGAAACTATATTTAAAGATATGCAAAAGTGTGAGTACTTAAAATAGAAGAAGTTTATTAGAAATGAATTAAATGTTAAATAGAATTTTTTATATAATGTTACAGGAAATGTTAAGGGCTAAAAGGAAGTGAAACACGAAAGGACGCTACTTAGCCTGTGAGTAGAGCTTTTCTCTTCTTTTCTTTCTAAATGAGAATATATTATGCTTTGAATTCATATGAATTTGCAAATGTTTATGATGATGAATGTATTCCCCTGAAATTTCAAAAAGTTGATACTACTTGGAAAAGTTACGTAAGTTTTCTTTAGAAAACTTATGTGAAGTTTTATACAAACATGATGTCCATGATTTCAGAGAAAGTGTTGAAAATGAAATGTGGTTTTTGATACTTCATGACTTTTAAAGATATGTTGATTTGAAACATGATTTATGATGTATGAAAACCCCCAAATATGTGTCCAATATTATGATATGTCTCCTATTGGCGAAGGGACCTCTATGGCTCAAGCTGACCAAATTGTATGCTTTCTATGGGTGAAGGGTCCTATGGCTCAAGCTGACCAAATAAACGCCGCACAGGCGAAGGGGCCTATGTGCTAGCTATGGCTCAAGCTGGTTGTTGTGCTACCTAGGGCGAAGGGGTCATAAGGTGCCTATAGCCCAAACTGATGTCTACGCACGTATGACTTGATATCATGATCATGTGATGTTGGATACTCTTTAAAGAAAATTTTATGATGATCTTGAAATGAAAAGATTTTTACGAGGTTTTCTAGTGGATTTCGCGATGATTATTAAATGAATGATGTTCACGATGTTTTCTAATGAAATCTCTGATAATTATGAAGTGAAATGATGTTCATGATATTTTCTAATATGTGATGATTTCATAAATGTTGATGTCATGTTAAATTTATATTTAAAGTCATGAAATTCCCAAATGAGCTTGAACATTTTGATCAAGATGTCGCAAAAGTTACATTTTTACTTTCGAAAGCATGTTTATTTATAAAACTCCACTCACTGGACTAGTTAACTCAAATGTTTTCAATATGATTTTTCTTACAAGTAGCAATTGGAGTTTGGGCAACACCTTGTAGCCCAGCCTGCTATTTCAAAGATTTAGGCCACCACATAAAATTTTTTATAGGGTTTGTTGTTGTTGTGATTTATATCTCTTGACGAGGTTAAATTTATTAGTATACATTGGAAATTCTGAGTAAAACATAGTTGGTTTAGTAAAATTTTTCATACATTAAGTATTGCTACTAGTGGTGATGGGAATTATTACATTGTGAAATGTATTTGGGTTGTTGTTAGGTGTTATACAGGTTGGTCTTGTTAATAAAATAAGGGAGGCGCTGTCGAAATTTTTTAGGGTCATTAGTATGCGAACGAGCCTTGACAGTAAATTCTGACTTCTAGTTAGAATTTATCGTCGGCGCACGTCACACTTCTAGTAAGTTAGAGGTGCTTGGAGTGGAGCGTGTCATTTGTACCGCAGTTTTCCCTCGAAAACTCTGTCAATAGGGGGCTTTTAGATATTTTTTTCATATTGCGATAATCGGTGTGATATTGTGGATTTTTTAATTTTTTTTAAAATTTTTTTATTTGCTTTTGCGTTATTCATTCACCATTTAAAAATAATGTTCATTGTTAAATTTAATAACTAATAGATAATTATCATCATTTAATTATTTAAATTATAGTTAAATCTGATTATCTAATTGTCTAGCATATTTTTAAACTTGTAGTTTATAATTAAAAGAAATCAAACATATATATTGTGAGTTTAAGTTAATTTAAAATTATAATTGTAATTTTTTCCTACTTTTCCCCATATAAACAAATATTAATAATTACGACTATTTTATATATGACTTACTGCTTTTATGTATTATTAATTTATATAATTTTCACGATATCTGACTTTATATAATTTTCATGCTATCTAATTTTAAAATGTTCCTAATTTTAAATAATTTGATATGTATTCTTCTTGGAAATCTAGTATTAATAATAAGAGAAATTTGTTTGACATTGTTTTTCCCGCCACTAGTCTAGTTTCATAAAGATTTTGATGGCGTCACTAATAACGTCACATGTGAAATTATATATATATTTTTTTTCTCCTAAGGTATGTACTTTATTACATTTTTCTTATCTTTTCATAATTATCTTTTCCTAAAATACATCTTCATTATCTTTTCATAATTATTTTTCCTAAATTTTGTCCTTTGCCATCAGACAAATCTGAGTTCTTGGGGTCTTTTGTGATTTAGCTTAGGTTATTCAAATTTGGGTTTTATATTTGATATTGTTTGAATTTTTGCCGATTTCTAGTTTTATGTTATCATATCTTTCAATTTTTCTGAATAGTTACTTGTTATTAAATTTGTTTATAGCGAGTACTAGTATGATAACTTTGATAGTAACAATCAATTTTTGGGTTATCCAAAATAAACATGTTTATTGTGTTACTTCTTAATTTTCTATTGTCATTTGAGTTATTCCAAAAATCTGAACTTACTATATTTGTACTCTTCTTTTCTTTCTAATAAATTGTATATATTTAATAACAAAAATGACCTCTGTAAGGTTCCAACAATTTTTTTTTTGGGAGAAAAGTGAAGTTCCACCAAATTATTTTAATTTTTGCCATTAAATATATGAGTATAGTAGATTGATGCATTTTGAATTTGGCAATATTGAATAATACTCATTTCTTGAAATAAATTGTTATTTTCTTTGTGATAAATTATCAACAGTTTACAACATTTTTTAGACCCTAAATAGCACAAACTGACATCCCTTAATTATAATTTTAGTTATCATAAACATTTTCTAAGAGAAATTAAAAGCAATATGAACCATGCAGTTGCAAATGACTGGATAAAAATGTAAGTTTAATATAAACTTCTGCTGAGATTTCATATCATTCTAAAATAGTTACACGGTCTTTATTTCCATGCACTTCACTACACAAATATTGGACTTTTACATCTCAAAAGTTTGTTTTTCAGAATTATGCTGCGAGTTAAATAGTTGATCGATACATATTCAAACACACATGCATGCATAAACACATACTTTGTATTTGAGTTGAGATTCCCATAAACACATACTTCGCATTTGAGTTGAGATTTCTTGCATATTTTTATTTCATAAGTGAGCTCTTTTTTTTGTGCCCCATGGGCATAATTAATTTATGATTCTTGGTTTTCCCGTTTCAGATGTGCAACAGAAAAGAAGTAACAGTAGAGAATATGGGTGATTATGTGACACAAAATATGGTTAAAGCATCTAATTTGGTTTAACAACGACATTACTTTCATGGCAAACGAAATGGTTTCCTTCATTTTTAGGGTCATTACTGAAACTAAATAGCCAACAACGGGTGAATCTATTACAAAAAGATGAATTATTTTTTAGGTTATAGATGCTGGCATTTGTGATACATTAATTGGGGCCTGTCGAGTTCTTAGAAATGCAGACCTTGTTGAAATGGCCTGAAAACTTTTACTGTACTTAGACACGGAATATGTATTATTGTCAAATTTGTAGGCTGATTCTAGAAATTTGGAGAATGTTCATCAAATTTAGAATATTATAAAAAATAGAGGAGTGTAAAACACAACTGATTTTAGCTGGATTGAACTTAATAATATCACCCATATGTTTGACTATTTTTAATTGTTCTTTTCTAAATTATTAATTTTTAATGTACATTGAATGAAGACTAACAAGTTTTATTTATATATATTTTCGAAAAAAAATTTTCAAGTTATTATTTCTGTACAACGCACATGTGAGAATTCTAATAATAATAATTATTATTATAACAATAGTAACAACAGTAGCAATAACAACAACCACCTCTCATATTTGGTATATTAATTTAGAGGACATGTTTGACTCTCAACTAGACTCACACACATACGCTGTAGGAAAGAATAAGATTATAAAAACAAAAATTTCGATACTAATATATATATATATATATATATTAGATAAGAATAATTATTTTAATTGTACCTTCTTTTTTAATCCCAAATCAAAGGTAATTGAGCCAAGATCATGTGGTATCATGACTTCTGAATCACCCTTGAGCAAATATTCGATTTTCCATCTCTACAATTCTTTTATAATGTAAAAAAATAAATAAATAATTGACGGAAATTGAGGATTTGAGGTTCAAGTGTTCAACTCGTGGCAACGATTGTAAGTGTTCGGAGGACAGAGGATTTCGTCTTCAAATCTTTCCCGAAAATAGAAGACATCTAACATATTTGTGCAAGGAAAAAAAAGAGCGGGGTCACGGTTTTCGGGTGGGAGCAAAGGGTGATGGCAATAAACAAATTCGATGATTTCCATGGTAAACGGGCGAAGATTTTCATAAGTTCAGCGACTAATAATAAGTAAGAGTATTCATATTAGTAGTGCTAAAATTAACTATTCACATAAGTAAAAAGTAGAATCTTTAGTGATTGTTAAATGATAACTAAGTGAGTTAAATTTAACTATTAATTTGTGCTATATTGGTAATTCTAAATAAGATTGTTAAATTTAATCATCATCAATTTAATAGTCAAATAGTGGACCAATCCCAATTTAATTAAAATAAAAAAGAATAAATAATACCACATAAAGTGTTAAGTGTGTTGTTAACTTTAATAATAAAACTAAAAACTTGTTAAATTAAATGTTTTTAGCAACTACTTTAAGTCTTTAACACCACCAATACATGTTATTTTTTGAATTGTTAACTAACAATTTCACTAATAACCTACTTTAGCACTACTAACGTGAATGTTCTTAACCAACAATCTAAGTATCTAACATATAAGATCAAGGTTGTTAAAATCATATTTTTGAATCGAATCAGTCACGTGTTTTGAAAATCAGATCGGTAAATCGAATCGTAAATTGTAAGATTCTACGAAAAATTAATTTAAAATTGCCAAAAAATATTAAAAAACTCAGAAATATTTAATAAGATATTAAATAATAAGAATCATATGTTTAGTGGTAATAAACAAGTAACAAACTAATTTATAACATAATCTATAATTATAGTGTGAGTTTAATTTTGTAATAACTATATTATGCTTAATAAATTTTTTAAATAAAGATAATGTATAATTAGGTCAATAATAATAACAATTAATCAACAATAATAATAAAATTAAAAAAGGAAAAAATGGAGAAAAGAGGTTCGTAGTATATATATCGTATAGTAATTATATTGATAAAATACATCTAGGAAAAAATGAAATCAAGAAAGACTTATTACTATTTTCAAAAAAAAAAAGGAAAGAATTATTACTTGCAACAAAAAAAAAGAGGCCGCATGGAGACATTTGAATCTGAAAACTCAAAAGTGCTACCGGTCAAAGCACGAGGGTCCTTAACTGAAAATGAAAAACATTGAGAACGTAATCAAGTCTTATTTCCACCCTCTCTCTCCCCCTTTCGTTCCTCTTCTTCTCTGCAAGACTACATTATTGTTCCTCTTCCATAATCCAAACTCTCCTTTTTTCTTCTTTCTTGCTCTAGCTTTCATCTGCCCAAATCTGAAGAAGTAAAAAGTCTCTCTGTCTTTTCCATTGCTGCCTATTGTGTTTCACCGCAATCTAGAAGAAATAAAAAATTCGTCTACGTGTTGTTCCTTGTCTTCTTCTTTTTTGGCCTAACACTGCTTTATCCTCAAGAATCGTTTTTTAAGCGATTCCAATCCGATTCAAGTGCGATTTTTTGACCGATCCCAATTGTTTTGTCTAAGTTATATCGTAAAATCGTGCGATTCTACAATCCAACTCGCGATTTTAACAACGTTGTATAAGATTGCTTTTTGTTGGGAAAAAATATACCACTTTTCCCATTTCCAATTCAAGTAATCAAGCCGCAGAAATAAAAACAAGAACAAGTACAAAAGAGATAAAAACACAACTTTAACGTTGCTCGAAAAACCTCTGACAACCACAAAAAGAAACTTTATTGATAAAAAAATTCTTTACAATCATACGTATTTTTTACCCTACTACACTTTTCCACAACAAAAATAAAGCACTCAAAACACACTTGCAAAACCCGCTAACTTTTTTCTCTCGCTTCTCTTCTCTCTTCCTTTCTTTAATTAAAATATGGCTGTTGACCCTTATTCTCAATCGGGGACTATTTCTCACAAATTCTAACCCTTTTTTTTTTTGGAGTGTTCTTTGCACCAATGGATGGACGCTTATATAAAGACAATCTTCCATAAAGCCTATTTAACTTTTCTTAATTTCTTCTTTCATTCTTTTGTATTGCAAGACATTAATTAATTGTGCATATTAATCTCACAATTACTCCATCTTTGCCAAATAATTATTTTGAGTCAATTCCCGACACTTGTAAGAACTCCAACAATATTTGGTTCAATTATTCAGGATTGCAGAGCGCTTCTTCATCAAAGTGGAGTATTCTCGGTGACTTTCGCAAAGCGGGAAGCAAATGTGCTAGTTAGCTTGGCTAAATTATCTGTTACTTTTTCTACTCCACCAATTTGGAATGAGGCACTATCTTTCCTTGTCTCTTTTTCGTATGACTCTTGTAATTCGGTTGTGCAATTTATTATTATTATTATTAATTTTTTTTTGAAAGGAAGGATTTTATTCATTAATGGAATCTGAATGAAGTACATTAACAATAAAATGAGAAGGCAAAGAAAATAATATACGAGGACCTGACATGGAACTAGCTGTTCTAACAAAGGTGTAAGCAATCTGGTTCGCAGATCTTCTAACACACGAGAACTCTATACCGGTGAGTTCTAGGACTAAATGTTTAAAATTATCAAGAATCACTCCAAAAGGGGACAAGTTAGGATTCGGAGTACGAAGAGCATCATAGACTACCATTGCATCCAGCTCAATTGTGCCACGGTGTAGTTGCATGTCTTTAATCCACGCTAAGGCCTCCTGAACACCTAGTAATTCAGCCATCTTCGCTTCAAATAAACCCCTAACTGAACAATCTTATTATTATTATTATTTAAACAAGGGGACATAGGGGAGAGGAGGGGAAAATACAGGAGGGATGCAAGTGTGGTTCGACCTTAAGACTTCTTGCTTGAAATGTGAAAATTTTATTACTGTAACACTTGTTTAAACCACAATTTTAAGTAATTAACAACAATTTTTATGGTCTCTAAAAATCTCTTATTGCAACTTTTCCTTTATGTTTCTTAATTCTTTTGATTGCTTTTCTTTTTGTTTATTCAAAGAGGACCGATCTAACTATACAAAAAAGGACAAAACGCGCGGCAATATCTAAAAACGCCAATTTTAACAACATGATTTAAAATAATTTAAAACCACGTTAAACATTAGTTTAGTACTTGTTTTTTAATGCACTAGTCATAATATGTTGTGTCCGGAATTTTCTCGAGAGATCGGAAGAGCACACGATTGCCAATCAATGAATAAAATTTTACAATAAAGTCAATGATTGCAGAGTACCCACCAAATAATTCCACTTGAGACAGCTTAGCTCGATGTGATCTGTGCAAATGTATAAAAATAAATAAATAAATATAATTACTAAGCATCTCCAACTGCATTGATCGAAAGTTGTAACTACCATATAAGTTTGTAAATTACTCTTTTAAGCAAGGGTGCGAGTTTACATAAGTTAATAATTTTTATGTCAAACATAACCCTAAAAATGCTAATTATAATTTTATTCAAACTTCTTGCAAAACTTGTGTATATCTGCAAATGGCATGGTTGAGATTTTGCCACATAAGTCTATGTAACCCATGGTTTTTAGATCCGAGCCGGACATTGATCTAATGGAATAAGCGGGTTGTTGAGTCGTTGGTTTAACTGCTAATCATTACTCGCAAACAAAATATGTTGTTAAGAATAATGCTATTTGCACATACAGTGTTCTTAACAACATATTAGTAAAGCAGATAATTAGATATAGAAATATTCTAGTACTGGCCATTGGTTCTTATGTGTTATCTACTGGCCTCATTTTTAAAAACATCCAATTTTAAAAAAAAATAAAAGGATAACTAAACCCTTATTGGTGGAGAATTAGTTGACGAATCCCTTGTGCGCACATCATCTGCCGTTGGAGATATAAGTAGCTAGCAGCTGATGCTAGAATATTTCTGTAACGTTGTTTGTACAAATAGCATTAATATTATTCATAATACGAATGTTTAATCACTATACATTTTTGGTACTTGAACATTTTCAAATGACACTCGTTAATATGAAGATTAGTCATTTGCTCCAATTAGTTCATTTAAAAAGTAGGACTGACGCCCTTCAAAAAAAAAAGTAGGACTAATGAATGGTATCATAAAGCGTCATCCAACTAGATCGGAAGAGCGTCGTGTAG
>CAVNYN010245381.1:0-20362 GCA_963692815.1 Nyctanthes arbor-tristis | reverse complement strand
GGCAGAAATACATTATGTAGTCCCATCCCAAGGTATGCATACAACACACACACACACACACAAAAATCGGCAGCCACTGCTGCCTTTCTTCCAAGTAATACCGCAGCCATTGCCCCCTCAACTTGCCGACCGAACCTCCTCCTCGCACCACAGCCTCTCGTGAGCCATTACCTCCACCCTCTGCTTAAGTCACTGCCCCTTCAAAACCCGATACGAACCATACTCCCTCGACCGCTACTGTCTCTCATTGCTCAACCCACCACCAAATCGCGACTGTCTCGAACCGCGCACCACACCTAAGCTATCTCAAGAACTGAACCTGCGCCCTCTCTTCATCGCTCGAACTCCGACCGCTACCCCGTGTCACAAACCCATCAACTGCTCGGCTCCCTTGCACCCAACAACAATCCTCACACCACACCCGAACCTCGCCTGAACACATAGAACCCTCTCGAGCCTCTGATAGATCCCTTCCACAGCCACCGCGCCGGTGCACCACCACCACGGCCACCACTATCCGTCGCTCGACCGAACCCCGACCCCTCCACTCTCTCTCTCTCTGATTCTCGTTCCACCTGAATTGAGAATTAGGGATTGAGATATATTGAATTCAATTTTGCATCTCAGGTCCCCACATTTTGATCTGCGTCGTGTTAGCCCCTAGATTTTGTTTGATGTTTTAATTAGTCTTAAATCTTTCAATTTAGCCGAGTTCAGTCCCTTCAATTTTAAAAGAGTCTGAGTTGGTCAAAAATCTTTAGGTTAAGTCAATTTTAATCCCTTGATTTTCAAAATACTCCATTTCAGTTCCCAAAGTTCCAGTTTCATCCATCGCAATCCCTCAGTTTTTGAAACACTCTATTCTAGCACCAACTGTTTTGAAAAGTTATACTCTACTCCAAAACTTTTATAAATTCACATTTAAAATTCATACTTTTATTTAATTTCAAAATTTCTAACTTAAACTATTAAATTTTGTAGACGAGGCGCGAGAGTAATTAATCAATTTCAAGGCTTCTGCTCAAACTTGAAAAAACTCATTTGAGGTCTTTCTTCTTTTAGAAAAACTATTTATTTAAAACGTGCGCATTATTGGTTAACTTATATGGTGATTATGTGCATTAAACTGCGATTATGAGAAGTATGAGATATACATGAGATTATTTATGAAGAATGAGAATATTTGCTAGCATAAGAACTTGTATATTAAATGCATGAGAACGTGCATCTTGAATGTACGACTTTAGTTAAGAACTGAGATTCAGAGCTGATATTCAGAACTGAGATTCTATCATGTCTGAGAACCTAATTACATGTTTATATGTAATATTGCTATCTAAGTTGACTATTATATGCGCTGAACCTATTGAGTATTTCTATGAAATACTCACCCCTTTCATAATTTGATAATTTTCAGATCCTGGAGCTGGTGGCGCATATGATGGTGGATATTGATCATTGAACAGACTTTTATTAATTTCAGCACTTTTTTTTTTTTTTTTTAAAGATCAAGACTTTATTTCATTTGATTTGGGAATTATTTTTTTATAAAGAACAGATTTTATTATTTATCAAAATAAGAATTTCCGCACTTTACCGTTAGTTTTTAGCGGCTAGATTGTTTGAAAAGTTGTTTTGAAAAGTTTTAACTAACGTTCCGGCATTCATAGCTCAGGCATTACAATAAGATATGCAAATAAAATTTCCAATTCATATAAAGTTGTCTTTATTTAACTGGACTATGTAATTACTTTTATCAAATGGAACCAATTAGCTCGACCTTCATCGTTTATAAATAAAACACCGACCAAAATGGTCCATTTAACAATCCAATTCTATTGATTACCCAATAATAATTTGAGATCAAATTTATTGCGTGCTCATTGTGTCCGCATTTCAAAGTTAAGAAATATGGCAAAATGGATGAATTACTTTTATGATCCATTCAATTAAAAATATGTACACATGTATTTGTACCAATCCAACATCATTGGACATAACACTTGACTTACAACCCATATATGAGTGCAATCCATGTCATATTAATCCAACAAAACATGACACAAATTTGACCTTTCAAGCCATACGGACACTTCTCTCCATAGCCACCTAGACTACTAATTTTCCACTAAGATGCACTTTGTTCAAGTAAAAAAATTCATTCTAAATCTAGGAGCTTAAACAACATAACAGGGCAATACATAATTATTGGATAACACACTATTGACAAATTTGTAAAACAAATAAATTTGAGAGATGCATAGTGCATAGTTTAATAAGATTGCATTATAACATTAAAAAAATAAAAAAATAAAATTCATAATGACATGTAATATAAAATTGTACCTTAATTAAATTTTTGGATTACATCCAAAAGTCTAGCACAGAAGTTCTTCCTTCACTAAATTATCTCATAGAACATAGCTCCTGTGTTGATTAACAAAACCTCCTCCCAACTCCACAAAGAATTCCAATTTTTTCATCTTTATGTAATTAATATCTAATATCAGAATCCTACAAACATAGTGAATGCCTACTATATTAATTCTCTTCACTTCAACCTCCATAAACCAATTATGCAGTGACCTTATGTCATTATCTACAGTTTAACTTTTAAATTAGAACTAACAACGCAGCAATTCAGCAACACCCAAACTGTCAAATAGTACTGATCTGTCCAAACTCCAAGGCCTAAGTACTAAGCTGTCTGAATGTCTTATAGAGTAAGATAAACACAATAACTTAGGGCCTAGGGCAAAATCGATTTTTGTTCAAACTGAAAACAATTCCCCTCAACTTCAAGCATAACTTAGGCCAAAGTCAATTTCGGAAGTAGGGCAAGAAGTTACCTGGAAAATTAGAGGAAACAGATTCCTAGAAGAGGAGACACCAGCCACAGCCCTTCCCGCCTACCTCTAGCCATCGCTGGAACGCCGTCCAGCGTCAAAATAGGTGGAAATTCATGGACGATTTGAGAGGGTGCAAAGGTAGACTGTCGACAGAAGCCAAGCTAGAAAGAAGACTGAAGTGAAGATACGATTTGCTTTTCATTTTTTGGTCTGAGGCTTCTTTGTTCTTGGGCCGATGCTTCATACCCTAAGGAGCCCAAATTCAAATAGGCCGAGCCCAATGATTTCAATTTTTTTTTTCGCAGCTTACCTGGATTTGGGCCGTGACAGGGTGGGCTGGGCCCGGATACCACCTTGTCTCCTCCTCCTTCTTGTGAATTGCTATTAATTTACAATTACAACTTTCAAATTTTAGTGTTTATGAATTACAATTTACGGTTATGATTTACAAGTACATACAACTCACCTTCGGTTCGCAATTACAATTGACAATTTCTTCATTTTTTTGCCCTTCAAATTGACAACATGTAATTGACACGACATTTATACGCAATAGCAACAGCTGAAAATTTGTGTTAATATCCCTACACCTATTGTGGCGACACATCAACTTATTGAAACGACTGAATTTGGTTGATACAACTACCGTCTAGGCCTCACTCCTATAGCCACGCCTAAATGGTTGTCGCAATAGATCGAACCCTATTGGGGCGACAATTCACCAGTTGCCGCGCTCAAAGGACGTTAGTATATGCTTCCCTCTATAGCAGCGACACGGATTCCTATTGCAGCGACATTTTCTGCGTCTATAGCCCCCACTGACTATTGGCACGACACCCCTTTGTCGCTCCAAGATGCCTACTCAACATAGGCGACGTTGCTATCGTCCTAATAGGAGTCGCCCCAGCAAGCTCTATTCCTTGTAGGAGTTTAGACCTATCTCTCTTTGTAATGTCCTGTATAAAATCCTGGCAAATGTTTTAGCTAACAGGATTAAGGTTTTATTACCGAGGATCATCTCCAAGTTTCAGTCGGCTTTTGTTCCCGGTCGTGCTATTACAGATAATAGTTTGGTTGCTTTTGAAGTCCTCCACTATATGAAAAGGAAAACAAAAGGAAAAGAGAGGGTTGTGGCTCTAAAGTGGATGTCAGCAAGGCTTATGATAGAATCAGTTGGGATTTCTGAATAAAATGATGCTTCATTTGTGGTTCGTTCCAGATTGGGCGAAGCTTGTTATGTCCTGTGTCACATCCGTGCAATATTCTGTCATGGTTAATGGTAGCGAGGTTGGTCCAGAGTTTCCCAGGAGGGGGCTCAGACAAAGAGATCCTTTGTCACCATATCTGTTTATTTTATATACTGAAGGTCTTTCAGCTTTAATCCAACAAGCTGAGATGTAGAATCCATGGGTGTTGGGTTGTTCGTTGTGCACCTAGTTTTACTCATCTTTTGTTCGCTGATGACAGTTTCTTTTTCTTCCGAGCATCTGAGGAGGAATCGGTGGAGATGAAAAATATTCTTCAGAAGTATGAGGAAGCTTCTAGCCAAGCTATTAAATCGGGAAGTTTCATTAGTCCCAATGTTAACCAGAATATTCGGGAGAGGATTTCATCTGTTTTTGGCATCGAACATAACTTGAGTACGGGGAAATACTTGAGGCTGCCTTCACTGATCGGAAGGAAGAAAAAAGAGGTCTTCAACTTCCTTCGGGATTGAGTTTGGAGGAAGACACAAGGGTGGAGTGGGAAATTGTTGACTAGAGCGGGAAAGACTATCTTGATAGAATCAGTGGCTCAATCTGTTCCAACATATTGTATGTCTATCTTCCTTCTCCCATCTACTTTGTGTGAAGAACTTCAATGCATTATGAATTCTTTTTGGTGGGGCAAAAGATCGGACAGCAAACGCAGCCTTAATTGGCTATGTTGGGACAAACTGTGTGAAAGACAAGAACATGGTGGTATGGGGTTCCGAAACTTGAATGCATTCAACTTAGCTATGCTGGCCAAACAAGGATGGAAACTTATTACTGAATCGGATTCCCTTACAAGCATGATTCTTAAAGCTCGCTACTATCCTAGAGGAGACTTTCTATCTTCTAAGGTGGGATATAACCCTAGCTACACGTGGAGAAGCATTTGGGCTGCTAGAGATGTGTTGATAAGGGGATGTCAGTGGAGAGTTGGGAATGGTAACAACATTAGAGTGTGGTTGGACCCTTGGATTCCAAGGAATCCAAATTTCATGATCGATTTTTTGGTTGAAGATGGTGAGGAAGATTTACTTGTTTGTAATCTTTTTAAGCCAAATAGGAAGGAGTGGAATATGAATATCATTCAGGCCCTTTTCACTTGCCATAATGCGGAGGAAATTAGCAGGATACCTATTAGTAATCACCCAATTCCAGATAGATTGGTGTGGAATTACAGATGCGATGGAAATCACCTTGTTAAGTCCGGGTATAGAGTTGCAATGGAAGTTAGAACGGAGGAGGAAACATGGCGTGCTCCTGGACTGTGGGGGAAATTGTGGAGATTATCTCTTCCGCATAAAATCAAATTATTCCTTTGGCAATCATGTAGGGACTGCCTTCTTACTCGGGAACGACTCGCTCAAAAAGGAATCAATTTAAATGAAGCATGTGTTCAACGTGAAGAGGAGGACGAGACCATTCTTCATTGTCTCTTGGGCTATCCTTTTGCAGAAAGATGTTGGCGTCAAGCAGGTATCTAGCTTAATTATTCAAGTTTCAATAATTTTAAGGGTTGGTTTTTTCATACTCCTGCATGCAAAAAGGAGGAGGAAGTGGAAACCTTTTCTTTTATTTGGAAGAATAGGAATGACAAGTTGTGGAAAGGGATATATACGACTCTTGGATTTGTGGTTTTTAATGGGTTCCATTATCTTCAAGACTGGAAGGCAGTGAGACTTAAGGAAAGTAGATCTACCGAGACCAACGTTGTCCTTCATGCTTGGACTAAGCCGCCCCTTGGATGGCTGAAATGTAACATCGACGCGGCACTATTTGGTGAGGCGGAATGGTGGGTTTTGGTATGATTAATTATCCGTGGTGAATAGAAGGAATTCATAGCAGATCGGAAGAGCGTCTTGAGGCTAGATTTGAGGTCAAGGTTGCCGAAGGTATGGGTTTGCGGGAGGGTTTACTGTGGCAGCATTCTTGGGCTTCTCAAATATCATCTTGGAATTGGATTCTAAGGTGGTGGTCGAGGCATTGGCTTATTAAGGATCTCTCAGAGTTCAGGCTTATTATTGATGGTTGTAAGGAACTACTGAAACGAAGCAATGGCTTTAGGGTGGAATGTACATCAGTCAGAAAGCCAAAGAAATGGCTCACAACTTGGCTTGTAGATCTCATTCTTTTTGTAACCCATGTGTCTTAAATAGTGCTCCCCCTGGGTGTTTCCCGTCCCTGAGTCGGATCTTTTGATTAATGAGAATTAAGTTTATCCTCTCAAAAAAAAAAAAAACGATAAATGTATAATATTATCAAATTTAAATTTACCACTTCTATAATTATCAAATGTTCTCGTTAAATACACCTCCTCGCCCATTACCCGACCCGTATCCATTTGAATCGAGTACAAGGCAAGTTGGTTCGGGTCGGGTTGGTAAAAATTACCCCTTTGCAACCACATCTTCAAAAATCCTAAAAAAAATGTAAAATGCAAAAAAAAAAAAAAAATCACAGTGTAAAAGGAACCCGATTTAGTTCTCTTAAGTAATATAATAATGATATAGATTTTGCATATCATTAATTAAGTCGTTAATATTGTTTTTGTACTGAGCATTGGATGATTAGATCTTTCCAACCCAAGTTTTTAAAGTGCTAAACATCATTTGAAATTGCAAATATAATAACGATGAAATTATTTAAATTGAACAATGGCAAAGTTAAGCAATGTGAATTTAAAAAGATATATACTACCTCTTTCGCAAAAAGATAGTCTGGTATTCTATTTTAGGCCATCCAAAAAAGATCGCTCAATTGCTATATCAGATGTATATTTAATTTTCGTTTCCATGTTTGCCTTTATTTAATTAACAAATTTAATTTATCTTGGTACAGACAAATTTTTGGGAAAAGCATTCTACTAATTTCAAGTCTTATAATCTAAGGCCATTCGCATTGCATATAGCCATCCAAGTTCCTTCTTAATAAATTTATATTGGTAATTATTCCCACATTATTAATTAGGTATCAATGTTAAAAGTAGAACACATATAAAATTAATATTCCAACAAAATTGACTAATGTTTCTTAATCTATGTTAAATTAATTATCGTCCTATCTTTGTAGGACAGAGGTAGTATATATTATTCGTCAACCCTTGGTATCAATTTTACAAATATTTCGAAACACTTGGGGGGAGATGCCCATCCCAAACGTGACGTGCATCCATTCACCCACATAGAATGTGAGGTGCCTTAACGGGAATGAATTGCACATGCACAAGTTTAGAAAACAATGTACCTAGGAAGGGGTTTTAATTGAATATAATAGCATATTTATAAACATACAATTACTTATACATATGTATCACTAATTTATTTTCTAAATTAATTATCAGTGTCAAATTTAATTTGGATTGTTGCTATAAATGTTGCAATTATTATACGAAATTTTGCTAAGGAGATAGATAAGACTCCTATTAAGGAGATAGATGGCTACATGACGGAAATCTAACGAAAGCGGCCCTCTGTTGGTAGGGCCGCTTTTGTTAGATTTTCGTCATATAAGCCATAAGGCTCCTTAAGAGGAGATAAGACTCTGTAGGTAAGTCTTTTTAGCCGGATTGATTATTATACTACCTGCAATGTAAATAGTAGTTGACATAATAGTTTATATAATAATAATTAATAATAACAATAATAATAACAATAATAATAATAATATTATTATTATTATTACTACATCGCACACATTTCGTAAAATCATAAATGACCACAAAGCTGTTCAAAAAAAAAATAATAATAATAATAATAATTAGCACAAGTCAGTAACTGATTGTGCAAAATCTGCCCCTATAATCTATTCTTTATTTCTGGAACTTAAATGTAGATTCTTCATTTATTAGGCTCTTCCGATCAAACATTGACCATTTTACAATTGTTTCACTCTATTTTGTGTTGAAATCATTAATATCCACCCATTGTTATTTCCATTTAACTTTGTGGGTTTTCAGTACTGATTTTGCAGAAGATTGAAATGGAGGATGATGGAGATCTCCCAATCGTACTAGCCCTTGAAGCGATAACAGGTCCAGTGCCTAAACCTCGAAAACTTCCAACCAGACGACCCAAGCAAAATGACTTCAAGGTGGAAGTTTTCACCGTCAAGAGTGGAGAGGTATAACCATTTCTTTCTTTTTGAATAACTTAGGGGTTCTATGTTTTAAGCTATAATGATTTTCTCTTTATGCCTGATTTTTAAATTCACCACTTCTATTTGTTCAAATGGTTCCTGGAAAATCATAGACTAGATCCTAGGTAGTTCATGAATTTATTAAGTTCAAAAACTTCAGAAATAGGCTGCAATAACTAGATTTATTTTGATATATCACATCCAGAACATGTGTTTCAAGTCTTCCCAAAATTTTAAACAGAATATTTTGTGCCAAAAAATTTAAAATAAAATAAAAATCCATTTTTGTCTCTTCTTAAAGATTCAAAAAAAAAAAAAATAAATAAATAAATTGATAACATCAAATCAAAAATAAAACACTCATGTTTGTCTGGTATGTTTTGAATGACCAACACAACTACATTATGTTTAAATGTTTTGCCTCACTAGCCCGCTATAGATCCAGAATAGACATAGGTAAAAAATCTGTTGGAGAAAGATTTTACATTAGAAAATTTAGTTTAAAAGTGTTCTTCAATTGAACAATCATGAGCAATTCACTTACATACGTTACTTAGTTGACATTCAACAAAAGTATTGCATGCTTGGTGGATTTGTTGAATCCAAAAACCATTTCATTTTTTCTTGTCAACGACGATTGCTTTCAGCTGTGAAGGCAAATATTCTATTCATAGGAGACAATGACATATTCTTTTTTTTTTTTAAAAGAGATATTGGTAGGAGAAAAGTGCGAAGATAATCATATATTCTGATCAATTAAATTGGTAGACCCTTGGAGTTAATGAAATAGAGCAAACATGGAGCACTATCTCATAAAGTCTTAATCTTTCCATTCGAATTAAAATTAACCCTAATTATAAGAAAAAACAGCTTAAATAGTACATATGCCTAAGACGGTTTCAAGTGATTATAAAATAAAATAGAATGCATAAGAGAGATTAATTAAATGTTCTAGGGTTTCTAGGGGTTTTACCAGATTTTCCTGTTTAAATTAAAGGAGTTAGGGCTTGCTTTGCCTTTTTAGCTGTTTATAAATTTCTTTAAAGAAGGGGTTGAATATTTATTTTCTTTTTCTCTCTCCCAATTATCAGTTGGATTTTACCAAAATTTCTAGAATAAAACGGGTTATATCTGTAAGAAGACACTAAAATACTTGGTCTGCAAGAAAAGAAAGTTCCATGTTTCATTTTAGCATTTTGCTTGTATGAGTTGTACATTGAGAGAAAATAGAATTTAACTTATATAAGGAAAAGGATTTAGGGCGAAAAGGAAACTTGGAAGATCCCACCTGCAATAGGATAGCTTGAGATCAATTCCTGGAAGCAGCTAAACTTGAGTTGTCTGTCCCCATAGTTGTCATCAATTTACCAAGACATGTAAATTTTGGTGTTTTCTCTCTGTGTTTATGTTGTGACTTTTGAGCATCCACTGTGAGGCTGCATGGCTTGGGAGAGCAATTTTTTTTCCCAACGATATCTACTCATTCTTAAATTCATGCAAAATCATTTTGTTGGAAATTATGATTCCCATTCCTAGAGTTGTTCTTCTAGATAAAACTGGCTAGTTTGGGCGTATGAGGAGATGTTTTGCAGAAATGACTAGATTTGAATTACTTTAAAAAAATAAGAAAAGGAAAATTCTAGAGTGGCAGTGGATCATGTTACCCTTCACACAAATATGTAACTGTGTGTGCAATTTTAAGGGTGAGCCAATGAATTGCTTCAACTTCATGTTCATTTTTTAATACTGTAAAAATGTTTTTCAACAACTCTTGCTCTTCCCACTCACTCATGTATGCCAACCAATTTCATTCTACCTCTAAATGCTCCTTCAATCTCTTTACTACAAGGAAACGTTTTCTTAATTAATTAATTAATTAATTGTACTCCTCTTAAACCCTATTCAAACTGAACATTCTAATTTAGTATCAGAGTTGCATTCGGTCAACTGCTAGGCGTACTAAAATTTTGCTTTTGCTCCTAATAGAGAAATAGTATTCTTCGAGGTGTTAAACAAAAGATCCACTCTTTAGAAAAATGCTTGAGGAGAATCTGAAAAAAGGTTCCAAAGCATTACTACTCTTGTGGAAAAACGCTTGACAAGAATCTAAAAAATGGTTCCAAAGCATTACTACTCTTGTGGAAAAACGCTTGACAAGAATCTAAAAAATGGTTCCCAAGCATTTATATTTTGGTTAAAATGCTTGAAGAGAATAAGGAAAAGATTCCCAAGTATTAACACAACAAAGATGAAGAGTGGAAGCATGATTATAATCGAAAATAAGATTCCCGAGCACTACACTAAAGCAAATGCTTGAGAGAATCTAGAACGTGATTCTGAAGCATTATGTATCGTGTAGGATATGCTGCAGGAGGAGTCCAAGGAATTTCAAAAAAGGAGAAGGCAAGAAGTTGAAGCACAAATAATAGTTGGAGATCAAGATCAAGTAGGACGGTTAGTACAAGGAGGCTCAACAAGCAAAACAAAATGTGAGCAATTCAATGCTAAGAAAAATGAAGATTGCAGTGAAGCCCACAACAACGACTTGAAGGTGCCAATAGCATAAATAATCAAAATATACGAGGCACCAATGAAGCTATTGAAATGCGCATCAAGGAGGAGTGTTGGAATCGTATCAATAAAACGGTAGGAGTGATGAAGGCCTAAAAACCCTGTTAAAGTTCACATGGTCTTTTTTTTTTTTTTTTTTTGAGGAAAGTTGATGTCCATTTCTAGAGTTGATCATATAGATATATCTAGTTTGGGCTTATGAGGAGATGTTTCGTAGAAATGTCCAGATTTTTCATTATTTAAATAAAAAATAAGAAAAATAAAATTCTAAACTGGGAGTAGATGCCATCCTTCACACCTAAAAATCGGCAATTGTATGTGCAATTATAAGGGTGAGCCCATGATATGCAAAAATATTTGCACCAACCCTTGCTCTTTCCACTCACTCACTATATGTCGCCAGCCTACTTCGTTCTACCTTTAAATGCTCCTTCAATCTCTTTTCTATTAGAAACATTTTCTCAACTAATTATACTCCTTCCAAACTCTAAATTATTTTATCCTACAGTATTCATCCCAAGATTTTAATACCTTTTTTAATTTTCTTTAACACCCACCAAATCAGCCGGTATCACAACCTAGTCTATAACTTTAATAATGGTTCAAAGATCAGAGGTTAGATTCCTTGTGGCGTGTGGGTAGGAGAAAATGACCATAGATGAACTAAATCAAATACTTCGACAGCTTGAGATTTAGCGATAGTGACAATCGTGGTATACACTAAAAGAGCATCATGGCGCTGGCGTTCTAGCCAGACAAGGCCAACATGACAGTGGAGAAAGTCTAGCTAGATAGTGAAATGCATTGGCATAGAGTTGAAGCCTATAGAGGCGATAGAGGTAATGTGATAGGTTATTGGGGAACTGATGAAGAAATTCTTGGAAGGCCTATTGTTGAGACAGAAATAAGAAAAAATTTCTTTCTTCACCCTTTATTTCTGACTACAAATTTGATATAATTTACGGTCCTGGATGCGATGAAGAGTTTGACAGTTTTTTTGGATTTGATGATGATGGTTTTGAAAGGGACATTATGATAAGAAGCCTACAGAATTTCAGTAATAAAATCAAAGTTTACAGGAGAACAGTTTTTCTAATCTATTAGATTGGGTTTAAGATGAAATTGCCAAAATCAAAGTTCATAAGGAGAACTATTTTGGCAAGCTATTAGTTGAGTTTAAGAGATGAAAGAGAGAAACATTAGTGAATAAGCAATGGTTAGTAGAAAGAGCTAGCACTTTGTAAATGACTAAACTGCAAATCATGTAATTAGGATTTTCAAGTTGAAATGTTTAGCAACAACAACAATAACAATAACAACAACAGCAGCAAGAATAATAACAACAACAACAACAACAATAATAATCAAAAATTATAAACAAGAAAAGAAAAAGCAGGGAAAAAAAAAGGAAATGTGGAGTTAGGATTAATTGCAACTTGTTCCATATTTGTGATCCTACCACTTAATGCATATATAATGGTCATATCATTTTAGAGTATTTATTTCGATAAAAGAAAATAGATGTTCATAACATACAAATTCTCTAAAACTATGAAAGAACAATTAATCATTAAAGTCACTGGTTACTGCTTAATATATGTTCATAACGTATAAATTCTCTATAGCTGCCATCTCATCAACTATATATGTATGACAGATGATGTGAATGAGTACAATGATTTTGCTACTTCTTTGAAGGATACTGTAGATGCCTTATGCTAAGTGAAGAATATAGATATATAATAGCATAACAAACTTAGAAACACGAAAAAGAAAGGAAACAAATAAAAAACCCCAATGCAAAAAAAGAGCAATATGGAAGAAAACACACATCGATAGTGATCATAAGAAATTATTCACTAGTAAATGTTGCTGAATGATGGATCCAATGTCGTGAACTAAAAGATTAGTTTGTTTGCATCAATAACTTGGTGACATAACAGTCGCTCTAGATGCTTGTGCTTGTAACATTGGCCTATATCAATGAAGCTAATATACAAACAATAAATAGTAATATAGCCACATATTTACATCTATGCCTCTAGTAGTATTAGAACATAAATAGTAATATACTTATCGCGAAGGTAATAAGTCCATACATTTAGATTCACATGTTGCAACGACTGATAGCAATGAAAACATTGTTGCTATAAACCTATAATCTATATATGCATTGGCAATGACAATAAAGCATCAACATAATCACTTCCATAGATAATTGGCTTGTAGTGGAAAGCTATATTAACAAACCTAAAGGATGAATGGTAGCAATGCCATTATCCTTACTAATAGCATATAGCCGCAATGTTTGCGTCTATTCTTGTGGTATTGTCCTATGGTGCTATGCTTGGTAAACTTTGCTGGCTATCAAAGTAACCACCTCAGAAGGCAATAGCAAGATTGGCAATGAGATGATCGGCTATGACGAAGTTGATATGTCAAGGAAATGGTTGGTTCAGCTATGACAAGATGATCAAATGAGGGTAAATGGTCGACCCAGGTAACAAGGAGATGTAAAAACAATGAACAATTGAGTTCTCATTGGTTCCATAAGAATACTGCAACATTGTTACATTATAGCTTTTTGTTGATTCCTCGTAATACCATAAATATAGGCAGAAAAAACTCATTGATTTGAACTATTAGATACCATGAAATTGGAATAATTAGCTCAACCGCCCAACAATGAAAACACGAATCCTATTTAAATAGAAAATCTTAGTGTAATTTTGAAGCCTCAAATGGCGCAATAGTAGCTAATTGAACGAGCAAGAAATAAAAATTAAAAAATTAACTAAATACTAAACGTTGACTATGACTTGTATGTTTGTTATTCTTGTATTCTTAATTTCACCATTCTCCCCAAGTTGGCGAGATTTAACCTTGAATCTTACATCACCTTTCATCTGGCGGGTGCATGCGTGCAATATTTTCATCACGCCCCTCGTCAATCCATTTAGGAAGAATGTAGCCAACATCACACTTTGAGCAAGGGGCTTCATTAAAATAGATTTGGTACCACTCTCTAAACAAATATGTACAAGACATCAAGCAGGACGTGAATACATGGCACAAGGAATCAAGCGGCATGTGATGTAGCAGCCAAATTCAAAGGGAAAGGATATTGATTTTTAGAGAGAGGGGGGTGCGCGTGCCTTGAGACCCGTGTGGGAGGCGCATAGGTGCCTTTAGTTTTTTTGCCGAGATGAATTCCACGTGGGGTAGTAACAGGGATTAGGCTGCCCTAGTGAATTGTGACGTCAGCTGAGTTATTAGAAAACTAGAGTAATGAGACTTACATGCATAATTTACCGCGTAAATTGAGATCGCTTTTTGGTCTGGGAGAGATTCTGAATGTGAGAAAAATATTGTGTTGTAAAGTTTTTCTCATTAACAAATAATCTCTTCTGCAATTAATTTTGTGCTTCTTTCTCACTCATTCATTTTTGAGTTATTGTTTCCCTTATATGGTTGAGCGATTTGGGAAAGTTGGATTATTTCCCAACAATCAACTATATCCATAATTTATTTTTACTATTGCCATTAATCTGCCAAAACATAATTTGAGGGCTAAAAGGGCTTCATAGAATATATTGTCCACAACAACTATAATTAGCTTAGGTCATATGGGATTCAAAAAACTTTGAAACAATCATCTCTTCATAAAAATCATAGGTGTTAACTACCAACGGTTACAAACCTTAATTTATTCTATCTCTTCGTCGAAAAAAGGTGGAGCATCATAACAAGCATTGTCTACATCTAGGTTTTCTCAACCTTGCGATTGAAAAAGAATAAAGGGCATTCATCTTGTGCACACCTTTTGCTATAGGGCTTCAAGAGCAACTACACGACCCTACTAAACCCTTATTTGAGCTCTGATACTAACTGATGCAAGAATAAACATGAAATAATGAACGAACACGTAACCAAGATTTGTTGAATACCTGAAATATAGGCATCAAAAACTTTTTGTTTTGGACTGTCAAATACTGAGAAGATGGAATCATTGCAAAAAAATCCATCATTTTAACTTTATTCAATAATCAACTCAACTACCCAACAACGGAAACACAACACCTTTTTAAATAGAAAACCCCTATTGTATCCCTATAGACACAAGGGACACAGTAGTCCCTAACTTAGCTTAAAGAGTAAAAATTAAAAATTAAACAATTAACCAATTGCCAAGGTTTTATAAACTCGATTCGACAAAACTGGACTAATTATAAGATCCGGTCTGGTTATAACCTAGCCTCAACAAAAGACTAGTCAAGAATTGGTCAAATAAAGGGTTAAAACTACAAATCTATGAATAGGGTTTACGAGTTTACCTCGTTGGCTTTCACTAAAAGGCGCTTGAGAATTAGGTGAACTATTGCGGCGAGTTTTGTTGTGGCTAAATGTCATCGTCTTTAACACAGGCGATGGTTTCATGTCATTGCTATTGGCTAGCCATGACAAAATTGTCGCCTCTGGCTAATTTTCACCGTAATAACTCACCTTTTTTGTAGTGAGGTTCTAGGCGTGCGAGAGATTTTATATTATTGCAAAAAAATTTTCATATAATGGAGTATATATATATATATATATATATTCCTTGACATGCACTTTTTCACATTTTTGTGAGTTTTCCAATTAAATTTGTGTATCTCCATTTATGTCATGTTGCATCTATATAAATTCTCTAAAAAGGGTTATGCCGGTGAAACAGTGGATTGTTCTAAACTTGCTAATTGCATTATCAAAGCGTTGATTTCTGAACAAAAATTCCTACATATAATGGTTCTTAACATTCGTTTTCATACTTGGTATCTTATTAAACAAATTTGTGAATTTGTGATCAATTTTTTAGAGTTGATCTTACAAAGGGTAATTGTTCTTTGTTTCTTAATTTCCTTTGCGAGAATGATTGGTTTGAAAGAAAAAAAAGTTATAGACTCTTGTAGAAGATTATCTCATTGAAACAATGTGTTCTTGATAATGTGTCACCCTGACCATAGGTTCTAATAGCTACCCTCAAAATTTTTATAAAACTAGATTGTTTTCACAGTAAATATTGTTAACTGTACAAATTGCTTTGAAGTTTTGCATAATTATTATTACTGGTATTATGCAATATGCAAATGCTCATCCACTGTTTTTTTTTTTTTTTTTTTTAAACTTATAGGAAATTGGTGCGAAAATACTGTCGTACTTTTGTACTATCAAGAATTCTCCATCGTTTGGACATGCATCAGGCACAGGGTACATACTTGCAGCACCAGGCCAAATCTACAATCCAACAGTTAATTTTGGAGGATTTGTAACATCCTTCGAGGTACAGTTTTAGTACTGCTTCTTTGAACTGTGTTGAGGATGTTTTGGAATAATTTGGTATATAGCTATTTTACCTTCTTTAAGGTACAATTTGGATTCGTTGGAAAGAAAAGCAAAATTCACTACATTATTTTATGAACTAAGTTTATCTAAGTAATTAATATTTCTTATATTCTATTGAGAGTCGCATTGAATTCTATTTTTGTTCCAAGTTAGTATAATATTCCCTTTAGCCTTAAGGATTCGGATTCGAATTCAAATTAACCACGCACACTTTTCTTAGGAATGGATTTTTCTTCATCTTTCTTAAATACTACCAGATAGGGTTTCCACCGTGTAGCTCTACCAAATGAGTGTAGATGAAAATAAGTAAACAGAAAAGTCAGAATAATTACTTATCAGCGGGAGAAAGTAAGTTTCTTTCTGTCGAAAACTTACCAGATAAGTGCAGTAAAATAACTTTTGCTGCTTTCCTTAAAAATAAAAAAAAAAAACTTTTGCTGCAGGGGACACATGAAATTATCCAACTAACGGGATGCTATTCATTACCAAAAGATGGGCCGGTCAAGCTTATGAAAAGTCTACACATCACTTTTGGCACTGCTGATGGAGAAGTTCGCGGCGGCACTGTCCTTGGTGGACTAATGGCACATATTCCAATTCAGGTTTATATTAACTTTTGTGATCTATTTATTTATTTTAACTTTTCTAGTTTAATATATATGGGATTATAACCATGTTCTAACTTCTATACATTTTTAAGAATTATCCTTATGAATATTTTTGTACTATTACATTAACATGGCTCATCCTGTTATAGATTGTGCTGGGCTGGAATGTTGGCAGAAATTAAGAGAAGGCACTGAATGCTGGCATAAACCGCTAGGTTATGGCAGCGGCAAAATAAATGTTTGTCGTATTCAGAAAGTATTCGGAATTAGCTAATCCACTACTTTACCAAACGTGCACTTGTATCGTGGTTACTGTTGATGAATGTTATCTTTGAATTAAATCGATGCATTTCATTTTCTCTATATGTGGAATTTCTCGAAATGGGGGATTATATAATTAAAGCAGATTTTGAATAGTCTACTGGATTTCTCGTGTTTATTTTTTGAGGAGGCAGCCAAATTTTAGTATAATATCCATCTTGCAAGGGATTTTTCGTTCAGCAGCAACTGTATTGGTATTGATATCACAAACTGAAATTTTGTTTTTTCATGTATATTCAGCAATGAATAAGCATGGAAATTGTCAGAGAAAGGAGGAAAGAGAGAATTTTCAGAAGTGAGGGTATTTGTTAATTGTATATGGATTAGATTAGTTTGGAGAAATAAATAAAGGGTGTGTTGGTTGTGAGAGCGAATTGGGACCGTTAGCTAGAGAGAAGAGGATCAGTGACGTGGAAGACTTCCAGCGGTTGAGGTTGGAGCACATTGTGCTTCTTTTGCAATGTATTCTACCCAATTTCAGGTCAAGTCCATGATTCCTATCCTATATGATAAGCCCCCTACTCGCAAGTGAAGATTCATCGTCAATCGCGAGTATGAGAAATATTTTCCGTATACACTTTATCTCTCTAAAATAAATTCTTTGAAGAATTTTCTTTTTTTAGTTCTATTCTTGATCTGCAAATCCTCATCTTTTCCTTAACCTTAATAAAGCTTTCAACTTTCTTGGTATAACCCAATTTCAAACAATTTAATTAGGCTTCCCTAGCCCCCTTGTATTCTCTAAAGTTTATCCATTTAAATTTGATCAGCCCTTGTATTTCCATAGATTAGCCCTTCTTCATGTCGTATATAATCAAAGTATCCTCGAGGCTCAAACTTAACAATCACAACTTCGTTAAGCCACCTTTTTCTCGTGAAAATTGAGCAATCCAAACTTCATATATATTCAGTAAATAACCTAGGCTTTCAACCTTGTTTTCTTTTCTATTTCTTTTTTTTTTCTTGGTTTTATTCGGCCAATGATTATTCGAGACTAGGTTCTCATCAGAATATTTTACTTACTCGGTGATTACTGCAACAAGGCTCTCACGAAGGTTTAAATTTATTTTGAAGATTATTGTGACAAACTCTCGTAGTTATTTCAATTTGTTTCCTTCGAAAATTATTGCAACTGGGATCTTATAAAAGATCTGGTGACTATTAGGATGGGGCTCTCATCAGAATCAAATTTCATTCAATGGATATGGCGACTTGGCCTCCATTGAAATTAAAATGAATTTGGTAATTATTGAAACACAGTTCTCGCTGTTATTTCATTTGTTTCTTTTGATGATTATTCTTTCTTTGAACTTTGAAGGATATGGTGACTTGGCCTTCATCCAAATATAAAATAACACCTAATGTTTCGTCTCATGAACCAACCTAGCCTCAACATAAACAGAACAAAAAAGAGTTGGAGAAAGATTTCACGTTAGAAACTTTAGTTTGAAATATTTCTTCAGCGGGGGAAAACAATTACATTTGCTTTCTTGTGGATTTGTTGAATCCAATAACTATTTCATCTTTGCTACTTAGCAATGATTGCTTTCAGTTGTGAAGCCAAAAACTCAATTCATAAGAGAAATTTGCATAGAAAAAGCGCGAAAATATTTAGATACAGTACTGATTAGAGGTCACAGAATTTATTAAAATAGAACATGGGGCACTCTATCATGAAATAATCTTTTTATTTGAATTATTAAAACTAATCCTAATTATAAGAACGATCCGGCTATTGAAACAGATAGGTTCTAAACTCGGAGTTCTATCTATTATAATTAGTCCCAATTTAGTAATATATGATACGGCAACATATGGTGCCACATAACCATATGGCGTGCATCGGGACATGGGAAACCACAATCATGTGGCGTATTCCGATGCATGACAAATGGCCATATGACACCATATGACGCCACACATATAGTGTTACATCGTATTTACCATATATGTTTTCCTAGAAAATTGCATGATAAGAGAACAGCAATTTAGATAGTAAATGACTAAAGTGGTTTCAAATGATTATTGTAAAATAAATCAGAATACATAAAATAGTAACTAATTAAATGTTCTAGGCATGGTCGTTTATGCTAAAGATGAGGATGAACTAAAATTGATTATTAGCTTTAAAATTTTTTTTTATCAGTTCAAATTATTTAGTAGTAGTGCCATTTGGTTTTTTATTGTTTTTACTATTTTTGGGTAATTTGCACAAATGGACCCTTTCGTTTAATGTCAGCGCAGAAATGGATCATATATATAGTTTCTAACTTCGTTTTTAACCTAGCGTATCAATGTTCATTGCAAAAAGGACCTTACCATCCAAATTTGTCGACTTTTTTATTGAAATGACAATTTTACCCTCAATCTTAATTAAAATACGAAGATATAGATTTATATTTCTTGTAGGATTTTGAGGAGAGGTCACATGTAGGAAACATCATATTGTTGATTGATTTATTATTTTGGTATTCATATTATTTATCTTCACACACCGGTTGTGGTGAAAAAGTCAGAGTTTCCCTTGGAGATTTCAAAAGACATTTTAATTAATTGGAAAACTGGAGGGGTCTAATTCCTTTTTGTGGCGGTGAGGAGGTAATACTATAATGGCAGTTGAATTGTGTAGATAGAAATATAAATTTTTTTTATGTTACTTAAAATTAAAGATAAAATAACTTAAAAAATAATTATATTTTATAAAAAAAAGAAAATAAGGGTAAAAAGGTCATTTTAACAATAAAAATTGACAAATTTAGACAAAAAGGTCCTTTTTGCAATGAACAGTGATATGCTAAGGTTGAAATCATCAAGTTAGAAACTATATGGTCTATTTCTGCACTGATACTAGGGTCTATTTGCGCAAATTACGCGCCTATATTTTTCTATTTAAAAGAGTTAGGGCCTTTTTTTTCCAACCTTTTTTTCAACTCCAATTCCTAAGTTGATGTAAGCGAAGAGGTTGACAAGTTTTGGAGTTTAACGGCCGCGGTGTTGAAAGGGTCGCATATATGATATGATAAGGAGCCTAAAGAATTAAGGAAACGATATCAAAGGTCATAAGGAGAATGATTTTGGTAACATGTTTAGAGTGGGGTTTAAGAGATGAAAGAGGAAACCTGTGAAGCAATAGTTAGTAGAAAGAGATTTAAACGCCATGTAAATAAATTAATTGAAAACAATGGAGTTAGCATTTTCGAGTTGGGATGTTTTTCCCCACAAAAAAAAAAAAAAAATAAAAAAATAA
>CAVNYN010245372.1:0-11449 GCA_963692815.1 Nyctanthes arbor-tristis | reverse complement strand
ATATAAAAGTGACATGTTAATCCGATTTAAGCATAGCTTAACTTGACTTGTCGAGGTAAGATTCAACTAGTGCAATCCATGAAAAATCTTTCATGCTCGTGATGTACTTGTAGTGAGAACATCTTATGCATGTCATATGTAAATACATGATTTCTAAGATCATAACAGTTCTTGTACTTTCCACGAACTTGTAATGACATCATTTTATACATGACATGTATAATATCTCATATAAAAACATTATACATATTTCACTTCATAAATATTGCTCTAAAAATTCACAACTCATAATCCGAAGCACATAAAAAGATATTATGCTTCAAACCACATAAAAGAACACATAAAAAGGTGCAAACATCAATAATGTAACACATAAAAGAGATAATCTTTCAAAACGCATAGGAGTGCACATAAAGGGGTATAAACATCACTCACCGTTACTGCCTTGGTCGTCGTTTTTAATCTACAATCAAAAGCATATTCATTATCAACAGAACTTGCATTCTGCTTCGTCATGTATCAAGACTTGGATTAATCAGGTATTGAGATTTAATCCTGTTTTAGCTTTTCCACTTGCGGGTTTTATGTGTATTTTAGTTCATCTAATGGTTAAAATCTAGTTTCTCTTTCCTTTAGGATGGGTCCTCATAATACTTCAAAGAAATATAATAATTTCTTAAATTCTAACATCAATTGGGGTGACCTCAAAGTAATTATTTCCTTTCGTAGATTTAGTTACTTTTTCCTACTACTCCTCGTATTTTATTCTTGTATGGTATTTGTGTTAGTATATCTATTCTCAGTTAGTGAAAATAGTAAAAAGTGGGGAGAGGTTGAGAGAGAGAGAGAGTGTGTGTATGATCAAGAAAGCGAGAAGAGAGATTGGATAGGTACACTCTTAATGAAAATTTCCCCTCTATTTATGGGAAATGCCTCCAATGCCATGTTGCCAAGTGTCATTCTTAGATTGGCCATTGTTAATACATCTTTGCCCATAGAATTTCATTTCAAAACCATATGCTTGTGCTTAATTAATTTGAAATCTCATTTGAAGTCCATTTAACTAAATTGAATTATCATTTGGGGTCTACATATAATTTCATTTCTTTTGTACAATTTATTTGAGTTATGAAATGACTTCTCTTTGTCATACTTTACACATCATTATGAAGCTTTCAATTCCCATTTTCATCTGGACCAAATAAAACTGAAATCTAACTCTTATAGTGGCAGTTATTAATGGCCAAAGTAGGGGTGTCTAACATAGTTTCTGGATTTTGTCATTCCCAGAAGCTATTTTCATAAATTATTTTGTGATTATCTATTAATTAAAATGACAATTGGTTAAATTGTAACACCCCGTGTTCTGAACACCCCAGACGCCACTAAATCTATTCTATCTCAATTTAAAGTGCGGAAACCTTAAACATTTATATAAATAAGTGCGGAACATTTTTTTTTCTTATTTAAAATAACCCAATAGTATTTCATAAATAATACCAAACAAATCGATTGTCAAACATTTACACAACCGTTAAATTTTGAAATAGTACTTAAATAACTTCTAATAATCCAAATAACAGAAAACAACTAATTCTTTTTTTCTTTTATTCAATTTATATCGCTGATCGAGTCGCGGCCAGCTCCAGACCTTGAAATATTTGAAATAAAGAGTGAGTGTTTTGAAGAAACACTCAGTAGAATCTTGCGCACAAATCTTTTTAAAATACTCAATACATATTAGGCAATTAACACAAGTACACATGCAAATTATGTATGTGGGCTTGTCTTAATACAAACAAATTGTCTATGTTTGTGGGCCCATCAGAATGACGAGCTAAATCTGTGGGCACCCGATTAAGGTGAGCTAATTATGCGCATACTTTCCATGTTTTCATAAATCACATATAGCACATGCATAATCACATAATATAGCATTGCATCATTCTTTTCATAAAAGTGCGCACATAACTTTGAAATTAACTTTGAATGGGAAATCTACCTTAAATTGGTTCCCTTTTTGAGTTTGAGCTACTGGGGCAGTCAGCTATGCGTCAAGTTATGCTCCTCGTCTAGCAATTAAAGAATTTAAATGTTAGAAATTTGAAAATATTTTAAATCCAATAAAAGTGTGAAATGAAAAGATAAACTTTGAAAGTTTTGAACTAAAACATAATTTTTCAAAACATTTGGGAATAAAATAGAGTTTTCAAAACTCGAGGGACTAAATTAGATAAAATTGAAACTTTGGTGACTGGATGGGCCAACTAATAAATTTAGGGGCTGAAATCAGCTGAGTTAGAAAGATAAGGGCTGTTATGCTTTAAACAGGACCTTTTGGTTAGCTTAAATGACAATAAAACATGGGGGATCAAAACGAGCGCATAACAAACATTGGGACTTGAGAGCAAAATCGGATTTAACTAAAAAGAACACTATAATCCCCTAATTCAGTTCCCTGCTCCAAGTTTGAATTGAGGGCAGAGAAGTTGAGAGGGTAGAGGAGCGATGGGGGTTCGATCGAGAGGGAGAGAGTCTGGGGTTCGGTTGACGGATTTGGATTCGAGAGATCGGAAGAGCGACGGGGACTAGTTCGGGTATGAGACAGATGGGTTCGCGAATAGAGTCGCAGTTTGGATTCTGCCGAGTTTGAACATGCGAAATAGGTCGCGAGAGCCAGGGAGGTCACGTTTGGGTTCGAGTTTAGAGTGTTTGGAGAGGCTGCGGGCGAAGCTTGGGACCTAGGTGTTCGACCAAGGTTGAGAGGTCGCGGGCTCACAAGTGGAGTTCAAGTTTGATCAAGGCAATGCGGATTTTTACCAAAGGTAAGTTCTGCTTTCGATTTCTATTTGCAGGGTAACTTGGCTGAAAGGGGATGGCCGGTGGCGGTGGCCGGCGATACGCAGCCGGTAATGGTTGCGGCTCTCTTTCTGCTTTTTTATTCTATTTCTATTTTTTTTCCTAGTTTGATGGCTGGTGGTGATGATGAAAGGGGACGATGGACAGTGGCAAAATGAAGGAATGAAGGGGTGAAGTAGGTGGTGATGGCTGGAATTAGTGGTCGATTTTCGGGTTGATTCGAAGAGGTTCAGAAGGAAAGGCAGTCATGGCGGAGCCAGGAGCTATTAGAGGACTGGGCCGGAAGGGTGAGCCTTATATTACGCACGGCTAAATTACCTTTATATATAATTTTTTTTTTTCAAAAACAAAGTAAAGAAAAAAAATTTTCAATTTAGGGGGGGCCGGGGCCCGGCAAGGCCCCCTAGCTCCGCCCATGATTATTAGGCAGTGGCTGCCTTGTGTGCGTGTGTATGTATCAGTGTACGTAAGTATGTAATTTCCCCGTATGAGAATGGGTGTGTGTGTATACCTGCTGGAATTGTGAATTGGTGTATTTCTGAAATTACTTGCTAGGAATGTGTATCTCTATTTGTGTATGAATTGTGAGTGTATGCTGGCCGTGTGTGAGAGTGAGTAAGGTGACGTGAGTGCTCTGTGTATGTATATAATTGCTCTGTGTAAGTGTATACAGTGTGATGTATAATTCTGGAGGTGTATCTTTTGTGTATTGAATGAATATATTAGAATGGGGAGTGAATGCTGAATACTTTCTATATATATCTGTAATCTAGAAATTGGGAATCGTGTGGAGATCAAGGGGGATTCTGGAGGATCAAGGGAGTTGCTGGCTGACGGATTTGAGGGAAAATCTGATAGAATTTCTTGTTGCAGAAAATCAGAGGAGCTGGCAGTTTTTCTGTTATCTGTTGAAGCAACGTTCCTTCGGTTATCAGAATATCTGGTCCTTTTCAAAGTGGGTCTTGAATGGGTAGACCAAGTCCAAGACTTGTTCGGCTTAGCTTAAATTACATTTGGACCTTTAAATTGGGCTTTAAAAGGCTTAATTTCAAGGCAATAATAATTTGGGCCAATAAAGTTTTCTTTTAAGTTGAGTTAAAGTGGATGACAAGCTTTAAACTTTAAACTTGGGCTTCAAGAATAAACATGACACCAAAATTTGAGTTTGAAAGAATAAGTATTGGACTTAAAATAAATAAAAAAATAAGGATTTGGCCGAACACAGAGAAATTTCCTTTGATACCGGACTTTAATAATTATTTGGTCTCAAATTTGATATTCTGAAATAAAGTCCAATTAATACTAAACTTTCATTTTTCTTTAAAGTAAAGTAGATGAGACGTGAATTCTTTAAAACTTCATCATGACCAACATTAAAAATTATGGATTGGGTGGTAGTGACGCTCTTAAATTCTTCTAAAATAATAATTTCAAAATATGAAAATTCCGGTCGCTACAACCCCTTACCACTTAATTTAATTTCGTCCTTGAAATTTAGCTTCCTTGTTCTGTTAGTTTCGGATACATTTCCAGTATATCTGCTTCTCTTTCCCACGTAGCCTCTTCGGTACTGTGGCCGCACCATTGGATCTTAACTAACGGAATCTCTCGATTCCTTAAAACATGCACTTTTCTATCAAGTATTGCAGTCAGAGGTTCATCATAGGTTAGATCTTCCCGTACCTTAACTGACTGAACATTTACAACATGACCTGGGTCAGGAATATATTTCCTCAACATAGATACGTGGAATACGTTATGTACTACTAAAAGTTCTGGAGGCAATGCCAAGTGATACGCCACATTTCCAACTCTTTCCAATATCTCAAACGGCCCGATGTACCTTGGTCTCAGCTTCCCTTTCTTACCAAAATAAAGCACACCCTTCATTGGCGCCACTTTGAGAAATACTTTCTTCCCGACCTGGAAATCCATGCTTTTCCTCTTTTGATCGGCGTAACTTTTCTATCGATCCTATGCAACCTTAATCCTTGCCCTGATCTTCTCGATGGCCTGAACTGTCTTCTTGATCTCTCAGGCCCCAACATCTTCCTCTCACCGACTTCGTCCCAATAAATTGGTGAACCGCATTGTTAGCCATATAGAGCTTCGTATGGGGCTATGCCGATGGTTGCCTGAAGACTGTTGTTGTAGGCAAACTCGACTAACGACAAATGAGTTTCCAACTACCACCCAAGTCCAAAACACATGCCCCTCAGCATGTCTTCTAATATCTGGATAGTCCTTTCGGACTGTCCATCAGTCTGGTGGTGGTAAGCTGTCCTAAACTTCAGCTTAGTGCCCATCGCTATCTGTAATGACTTCCAAAACCTTGAAGTGAACCGCAGATATCTGTTCGATATGATAGATATCGGAACTCCATGGAGTCGCACAATTTCTTTGATATAAATCTGAGCAAGCTGATCTAAGCGGAGGCTCATACGGACTGGCAGAAAATGGGCGGATTTTGTGAGTCGGTCTATAATAACCCAAATGGCGTCATGCCTACTTGCTGATCTGGGGAGGCCTACTATGAGATCCATAGAAATCTTTTCCCATTTCCACTCCAGAATCTCTAAAGGGTTCAGCAACCCTGACGGTTGCTGATGCTCGGCTTTCACTTGTTGACACACTAGGCATTTAGCAGCAAACTTGGCGATTCTTCCCTTCATGTAGCTCCACTAGAAGGTTTTGCGCAAGTCCCTGTATATCTTAGTACTGCCTGGGTGTGCCTCGTATGGGGCGGAATGAGCTTCAATCAAAATCTCGTCCCAGAGCTCATTGTTTCTAGGCACGCATAGGCGGCCATTGAATATCAGAGCGCCGTCGGAGGAAATTTCAAACCCCTTCCTTTTTCTCGTTCCGACCTCAGCTCTTATCTTTTCCAGGAATGTATCATCCTTTTGTGCCATGACAACTCTGTTTCTTAAGTCCAGTTTGACCGTCAAACTGGCAATAACTGTCGATCCCAGTCTCTGAGGTGCAACTACTTCAATCCTCAAACTCTCGAAATCCTTAGTCAGCTGGTCTTGGACTGCACCGAGTGCTGATAACTGACCCATGTTTTTCCTGCTCAAGGCATCTGCGATTACGTTAGCCTTGCCCGAATGGTATAGGATTTTGCAGTCATAATCCTTGACTAGTTCCAACCATCTTCTTTGCCTCGTGTTTAACTCTTTCTGAGTGAAGAAGTACTTGAGACTCTTAAAGTCGGTATAAATCTCGCATCTACTCCTATATAAGTAGTGACGCTAGATCTTTAGAGCATACAGTACAGCGACAAGTTCGAGATCATGGGTCGGATAGTTCTCCTCATAGGGTTTCAACTGCCTAGACACATAGGCAATCACCTTACCCTGCTGCATCAAAACACATCATAACCCCAGTTTTGATCCATCGCTGTAGATCACATATCCATTGGAGTCATCTGGTATTAACAATACTAGTGCTGAAATCAATCTCTTCTTTAGCTCTTGGAAACTTTGTTCGCATTTATTTGTCCAAATGAACTCCTCACCCTTTCGGGTGAGTCACGTCATTGGGTCCGCTATCTTGGAGAAACCCTCTATGAATCGCCGATAATATCCGGCCAAACTTAGAATTCTCACCTCAGCGGCATTGGTAGGCGAAGAACAGCTAGTAACAGCCTCCACTTTAGTGGGGTCCAACTCAGTCCCCCTACCCGTCACCATATGGCCTAGGAAACCTACGCGATCCAGCCAAAATTCATACTTCTTGAATTTGGCATATAATACGGTCTTTAGATATTCAATGTGTTGTTCTGAGCTCTCGAGTATATTAGGATATCATCAATGAACATGATAAAAAACTTATCCAAATACTCATAGAACATACGGTTCATCAAGTCCATAAATACCACAAGGGCATTCGTCAGGCCGAAGGGCATTACGGTAAATTTATAATGCCCGTAACGGGTTCTAAATGCCGTTTTAGGTATATCTGCTGACTTGATCTACAACTGGTGATAACCTAACCTCAAGTTGATCTTAGAGAATACAACTGCTCCCTTCAGCTGATCAAATAGATCTTCAATCCTCAGGAGTGGGTATTTGTTCTTAATCGTCAACTTATTCAATTCACGATAGTCAATACACATTCTCATGCTCCCATCCTTTTTCTTCACAAACAGGACTGGTGCTCCTTAAGGTGACACACTTGGCCTGATAAAGCCGTTCTCCAAAAGTTACTCTAGTTGAACTTTCAACTCCTGCAGCTCCTTCAGTGTCATCCGGTAAGGAGCTTTGGAGATTGGAGCTGCTCTGGGTACCAGTCGATGGTAAATTCCACTTGTCTGTCGGGTGTAACACCCGGTAGATCCTCAGGAAACACATCGGGGTACTAATGTACCACTGGTACACTGTCTAAGGATATATCTTCAGAACGTTTGCCTTGAAGGCTAACCAAATACCCTCGACAATCTGCCTTTTCTAGCAACTTCTTCGCTTTGGGGACCGAGATAAGGCAGGGTAGTGCCTTAATATTTGACCCATAAAATTTAAACCCCTCGTTCCCATCTTTTCGAAAAATCACTTACTTTTCATGACAAATTATGGTAGACCGATTAGTGCTGAACCAATCCATTCCCAATATTATATCAAAGTCTTTTATATTAATGACATTCAAATCAACCTTAATTATCATGCCGTCAAAGTCTATCTGCACTGCCCTAGCTATCTCATATGTATCAATTAATCCACCTGATGGCATACTAACCTCAAGTATGCTACCAGTTTTCTCCCCTACCATGTTCAATCTGGCTAGGCATGCAACATATATGAAAGAATGCGTAGCACCAGAGTCAATCAAAATATATATGGGAGTGCTAGAGACAGATAGAATACCTGCTATCACATCTGGGTCCTCCACGACATCCTCGTGGGTCAAGGTAAAGATCCTGGCTTTCTCCTTCTTCGCCTGATCTGTACCCTTGCTTGGCCTACCATCCTTGCACTCATAGGAAAGGTGCCCTGGTTGACCACAGTGGTAGTAGATGTTTTGCCCCATCCTGCACTAGCCAGGGTGGTGCTTCTTGCATTTCTAGGACTGTGGGACTGGAACACTCCTCTGGCCACTATTTGACCCCGTGTTCTGCCTCTTCGGCTGCCCCGGTCTGTAGTTTCTGTTCCTACCCTGGTCGGACCACTTTCTCTTCCCGTGATCCTACTGAGCAGACTGGCCCCCAATTTTCATTCCCGAGTAAGCAACCGTTTGTGCCTTTTCCACAACCTCACCATAGGTGGGAAGGTCAAAGGCGCTAACGATCTGCCAGATCTCAAGTCGCAGCCCTCTCTCGAAGAGCCAGGCCTTCATGTGCTCAGTGTTTACCAAGTACGGGGCAAAGTGGGACAGCTCTCTGAAGTTTCTTTCATAAGCTGTGGTGTCGTTATCCCCCTGCATCAACTGCAGAAACTCCACCTCCTTGTGAACACGGAGGGCTTGGGGAAAGTACTTGTCTGTAATCTCAGTTTTGAACTGAGCCTAAGTCATGTTTCTCAGTTCCTCGACAGTCCTGGTACGGGATGCTGACTTCCACCAATGTCCAACCCCACCGACCAGCTTGAATTCTGCGCAAAGGACTTTCTAATTCTTGGGGCATGAAATGTGGCGGAAAATTTTCTCCATTGTGCGGATCCACTCATCCACAGCCAGTGGCCCACCCTCACTGTCAAATATCGGTGGTTGGTGCCGATGGAACTGTTCAATGACTGACACCACGAGGACAGCTGGAGGTGCTGCCGGTACCGGTACCGGTACCAGAGCTGGAGCTGGGGCCTGTGCCATACCCTGCATGACCCTAATGAGTTCTCAGAGCATATCGGTTTGTGTTGGGCGCACCATTTCCTTACAAAATAAATATTTACGTTTCAGTAACTTGAAGTTGTGCATATAGAGATATTCCAACACAACAAAGAATAAAGAGGAACAACTTATGGAACATGAAAAATCTTCATTTATTATTATTCATGAAAATCCTTCAAGATGAGTACATCAAAGGAGCATCTGGTGCTCAACAATTAGAAAAAATAAAGAACAACTCTGAAATAGAAACATGTACTATGTGAAAAATTGATAACTACTCTAGACTCTCTCCTATCTCTAGTCATCATCGTCGCTAAACCAACTGCTCCGATCTGCCCTAAATTTCTTGGGCGGAGAGGGTATGTCTTCCCATGAGGTAGTTGATTTTGGCTTAGAGTCTTCCAGAGCCTCTACTTCCTCATCCTCTTCTAACTCCTTATCCGATTCCTCCTCGGGAATCCCATCTAGAATCTCCTCGGGAATCTCCTCCTCAGGATCTTCCTCTAGGTCTTCCTCTGGATCCTCATCTGGATCCTTCTCCAAATCCTCCTCTAGATCCTCTTCCGGATCATCCTCCGGCTCGGGTACGGGTTCTGGCGTGGGGAAAAATACAGCGCCATACTACGCATACGCTCCCCAATGCGCTAAGAGCACCTCACAGAAGAGGTCAAGTCAACATCCCCACCTCGAGCCATATGGAGGTGAAAGTAGATGTTTGTAGCTTCCGTCTGCTCTCCTTCCTCAAACGTGTCTATTAGACGGTCGATGGACTGAGTTATAGTTGTCTGGCATCCAAGGTTCATGGCTCGAGTACGAGCTGCATGAACACGACCCACATGCTCACCCTTAGTCCAGTTAGGGTCAGCTACAAAATTCTTATATGCTAAACGAGCTGCCTCAGCCTGTCCATTTCCATTATCTTCTGCCATATATGTTAACCAATTATGTAAGATCCAGTTAGTTGGGGTCTTAATAACTTTTAGCAATATTTCGAAGACGTAGAAAGAAATTTTCTTTGTCTTTACATTGGTCAAATCTTTTCTTAAAATTCATCTTATGCCCATATTATGCTCATAGCCAGCTCAAACTCTAACAAAACATTTCTTTCTTTATTAGGATACGATAAATACTTTTAAACTTTTCCATGGTATCTGCCTATCTATATCATGTACTTTTCCTTTCTTATATACATGCATAAATTTCCGGGCAGGCACAATTAAAATACATATAACATCGTATCCAAGTACACAATTCTTGAAAGCTGTAAATAAACTTTTTACCTAGAGTTGGCGGAGCGAACGACAGCGGGTGGCAATTAGATTAAAAAACAATCAAATTTATTTTCAAAAATATCCTTTAAGTGAGTCTACAGAAACGTAGACCTTGCTCTGATACCAAACTGTAACGCCTCGAGTTCTAAACACTCGAAGCGCTACTAAATCTATTCTATCTCAATTTAAAGTGTGGAAGCCTTAAACATTTATATAAATAAGTGCGGAACATTTTTTATTTAAAATAACCCAATAGTATTTCATAAATAATACTAAACAAATCCATTGTCAAACATTTACACAACCGTTAAATTTTGAAATAGTACTTAAATAACTTCTAATAATCCAAATAATAGAAAACAACTAATTCTTTTTTTCTTTTATTCAATTGCCATCGCTGATCGAGTCGCGACCAGCTCCAGACCTTGAAATATTTGAAATAAAGGGTGAATGTTTCGAAGAAATACTTAGTAGAATCCTGCGCACAAATCTTTTTAAACTACGCAATCATATTAGGCAATTAACACATGTACATGCAATTATGTCTGTGGGCTTGTCTTAATACAAATCAATTGTCTATGTCTGTGGGCCCATCAGAATAACGAGCTAAATCCGCGGGCTCCCGATTAAGGTGAGCTAATTATGCACATACTTTCCATGTTTCTCTTCCGATCTATATAGCACATGCATAATCACATAATATAGCATTGCATCATTCTTTTCGTAAAAAGTGCGCACATAACTTTGAAATTAACTTTGAATAAGAAATCTACCTTAAATTGCTTCCCTTTTTGAGTTTGAGCTGCTGGGCAGTCAATTATGCGTCAAGTTGTGCTCCTCATCTAGCAATTAAATAATCTAAATGCTAGAAATTTGAAAATATTTTAAATCCAATAAAAGTGTTAAATGAAAAGATAAACTTTGAAAGTTTTGAACTAAAACATAATTTTTCAAAACATTTGGGAATAAAATAGAGTTTTTAAAACTTGAGGGACTAAATTGGTTAAAACTGAAACTTTGGTGACTGGAACGAGCCAATTAATAAATTTAGGGGCTGAAATCGGCTAATTTAGAAAGATAAGGGCTGTTATGCTTTAAACAGGACCTCTGGGTTAGCTTAAAAGACAATAAAACATGGGGGATCAAAACCAGCGTATAACAAACATTGGGACTTGAGGACAAAATCGGATTTAACTAAAAAGAACACCCTAATCCCCAATTCAGTTTCCCTGCTCCAAGTTCAAATTGAGGGCAGAGAAGTTGAGCAGGTCGAGGGGCGATGGGGGTTCTATCGAGAGGGAGACAGTCTGGGGTTCGGTTGACGGATTTGGGTTCGAGATGGAGGTCGCGACGGGGACTAGTTCGGGAATGCGACAGATGGATTCGCGAATGGAGTCGTAGTTTGGATTCGGCCGAGCTCGACCGGGCGAAATAGGTCGCGAGAGCGAGGGAGGTCGCGTTCGGGTTCGAGTTTGAAGTTTTTGGAGAGGCTGCGGTCG
>CAVNYN010245364.1:0-15942 GCA_963692815.1 Nyctanthes arbor-tristis | reverse complement strand
CCAAACTCGATATCTTTATCCTGGGTAGATTTTAATTTATCCGTACTTCCTCAAGAAGAGACATCTACCTTGTAGCCATGGTTTACTGAACAATATGTGAACGATTCCTCCTTGCATTTGCTTTCTCCTTGTAAGTTTAAGAGACTTAAACGCTTTTACTTGAACTCTTATTTTTTCAGAAAGATTTTTCTTTTTTCTTTTCTGCCCCCCCCCCCCCCCCCCAGCATCTTTTACCTGGAGAAAGTTTACATTGCAAATCCCTGTCATTAATTATATGATGGATGTAGGTTCTATACAACGCCTGGCTAGGATGAAACTAGTAGCTTGGGCAAAATTATAGATTGCTTGGCTAGAATTTGGATTATTTATTGGATTATAATCTACTACGTGGCATCATTTTATTGGTTGCTTTTTATAAAATGTAAACAATTACGGCTCGACTTTTACTTTTTGAGATCGTTGAAAAAAATGAAACCAATGAAATGATGCTGTGTAGCAGGTTATAATCCAGATTATAATCCAATTCAGTTAGATTTTTCCACCAATTATGAGATTTTTAGTTTGGAGATTGCTGGTTCACCTGAAATTGGCACTGTAATTAACTTTCCCCATAGATTGTTGCCTAGAGCTAGTTGCTGTGTCATGTGCGAATATCCATCATTGACTTGCCTTAGATTGGCACATCATTTAATGTAAAATTGAAGCAATCCAAGCCCAGCGGTCTAGAAAAAATGTCAAAGGTTGGATCTTAAATTTAAGGTCCAGCAGTCAAGAAAAAGTGCCATAGAAGTTTTTTGAACACGTGGATCATTTTGCTTTGCATAGTTTTCACTTAAGGGTTAATTTGCTGCACTCAATTTCAATTTTATTGTATTATAAAAGATTATTGCTTGTTTTGTAAGTCCTGCATGAGTGTGGCAAAGACCATTTTCTTTTTCTTTTTGGATCTGAATTTTTGGATCTGAATTACATTTCACAAATTTCTTACCATATAATGACATTAGGGTAAGGAGGTTGGCTTCCTGTGCTTGATGTGCGTATGGTGGAGATAAGTAAAGTTTGATAATTCATAAAGGTGTTTTGAATCATCTGTGGAAGATCAAAGACAGTTCTTACTATGTCTTGTTGGAGTTCGCAGTCCATTCCTGTGGAGATGTCTGGATGAATCTTTAATCCAGTTTTGCTTGCAGCTGGGGGGTTATAAAACCAGGCTATGGTTTTTCCCCCTTAAATTCTCAACTTTGATATTTTTTGAATCATAAAAAAGTAGAGAGTTTGTTGTGTTTTGGTATCGAAGACAATTGATCAAAATTTCATTATGTTACTGATGAAGTCATTTCTATTTGTTTCCTGTAGGTTATGACTTTGAAGACACTTATGTACACGAAATAGAAGAGCCTTCAAGACCACATGTGGATAACACGTTAATGTTAGATGAAAAGGAACATGGTGTTTTGCCGGGGTTCAAAGTTGCTTCAGAATCAGACTCCACATTAGAAAGGTATTGTTTATTAAACTTGTTTTTTCTGTCTGCTGTAGTTAGTGTTTGGTTTGATGGGAACTTGAAAATATGAAGTTTTTGAGCTTGAAGAGGTGAAAGTAAAGTTTAGAAATATATGGCAACAAGTCCATTCAAGTTGCAGTTATTGGTTTTATGTTGTCAGTACCTCCAAATGATGGATCAATTAATATAGGAAGCATATAGAATTAGGATATACAATGCAGGAGAAGTACTTCTAAGAGTATTAACTATTTGTTAAATTGCTGTACATAACATGTCACAGTTTATCTTTTAGCATTCTGAACGTCATCATATGCCTGCATGGAACTGTATCGAGGATAATACACTGATAACTAGTAGCATTAGCTTGTTATGTCTGATGCTTGGGATTCTAGCTATCTGCTGGAATATAAACACTGGAACTTCTGTGTTACATATTGGTGACTAGTTGACTAGTTAGACCTGAATACCTTTCAATTGTCATCTTGAAAACAAGTTCTAAGCTGCGTAATCCTGTTTTTTGATCCATGCGTTAAGAAGTTGAATAATTCTGTGGGTTAAAAGACAACTTTCTCTAAGTTCTTAAAAAGAGACAATGATTGTGGTGCTTGAAAGAAATAAATTTACTAATTGAGCCCCCGACCTCATGACAGAAAAGCTCTCTGCCAACCATTCACCTCGTCATGACGTATCTTGGATTCTGAAATTTAATTTATTGACCTTCCAAAAGAATTTGAAGACACCCAATGACCCTCACTTACATGCGACTCAGCAGCTTAGCTACTGAAGAAGCTACCTGGTGGGGAACAAAGATGTATATGGCTAGATGGGACATAAAAAAATGTCTGATTTAGATCATATTTCAGTAGTTTTGATGGAAAACGGAGGGTGAGTCCAGAAACATATTGTCATCTCTTTCTTGTTACATGGAAATCTTGCAACTAGTGGATGTAGCTCTCACATTGCGAATAGCCAATATGAATGTCTTGTTTTTCGTGCTTCCATTTTTTGTTTCGTGTTATTGATGACTCTCAGTTGTAAGGAATCATCATTTTTAATCCAGATTAAAGGCCAAGAAATGAAAGTTTGCTTGCCAGACCCATGTGTCTATTTTTGGAAGGTTGGGAATATATTGATGAATTTTCTCTTTAACAAGACAACAACCTGGTGGGAGTGAAACTCAACTTCTCTGTGAAAGCTGTGCATGCTATTATAATATAATATTATTATATTACAGTTGGTGTTAGGTTGATACTCGCCCACTTATTGAAATAGTTTCAGTAGCATTTATTTGCATTTATGACAGTGTTCCCTTGCCATGCATGTCTTAGTAGTTTCCCTTGCTTTCATTTAGAAAAATGTCAGACTTTGGAAGATCCAAAAACTAATATTTGTTGAGGATATGTGCTGTGCTAAGTGTTGTCATTATATGCAATATTTGCAGATTTGAACCTCCAAAAATTCCGAAAGATTTTGTTCCCGAACACAAGTTTGCTGCTCCTCTTGACATTGGCAGCAAGAGTGCTGATGCCCCTCCTCCTGAGGTACCTCCTCCAGAGGATAACAATCTTAAGGTCTTAATTGAAGGAGTAGCAGCTTTAGTAGCTCGCTGTGGGAAATTATTTGAGGATCTCTCTAGAGAGAAGAATCAGTCAAACCCATTATTTGCTTTTCTTCGTGGTGGAGAGTGCTGTGATTTTTATGCAAGGAAGCTCTGGGAGGAGTGCCAGAAGCGTGGCAATCAAGCCAAACTGTGGGATAAGAAAGTGCTTCTGGATTCACAGAATATGACGGCTGAGAGCCGAGGAAAAATTTTAGGAGAAACAGCTCTGCAAAGAAGCTTAGGAGATTCAAGTTCTGTAGTTGCTTCTGCTGATGCTGTTAATCTCCAGTTCAATCTTTCAGATACCTTCATTAAACCTGCTTCACTTGTGAGTAACGCACTGATAACTGGTTTAAACGAATATTTATTTTCTTAGCTGAATTATCTCCAGTGCCTTGATAATTAGTCACATTGATTTTTTTCTTTTATTCTAACTGTGACAATAGAATGAAATTCAGGAAACTGCAAAACCATTCTCTGACGATCCTGCAAAGCAGAAAAGATTTGAGCAGTTCTTGAAGGAGAAGTACCAAGGAGGTCTTCGCACTAAAGACTCTGGTGGGACAAGTAATATGTCTGAAGCTGCTCGTGCTCGTGAAAGATTAGAGTTTGAGGCTGCTGCTGAGGCCATGGAGAAAGGAAATTTGGATAAGAAAGGCCAGGATACCAGTCAGTTGCTTAAGGATTTGTCAGCCACTGCAGGATTGCAGTTTACTCCAGGTGGAATAGAGGTATTGATAATGCCATATGATTTTACCCTTTTGATCTTGCAATTCAAAGCTTTTATTCTTAACTTAAATATCTGTGACAGAAAGCTGAAGTTCAACAAGATGACAAATTGATTTCCAAAACAATGCACCCCAAAAGGGAAGAGTTTCAGTGGCGACCCTCACCAATTCTATGCAAGCGATTTGATTTAAGTGATCCTTACATGGGCAAGGTACCCATATTGGTTCTTCTTGTTGATTTCATAAGTTACTCCTGCAGATTTTCCCCCTTCATTCTTTTGATTGTCAGTCTGTCTTCAGGAAGCCAGATGTTATATTTTTTGTGTCCTACGTGTAAAACATCTTGTAATATATGCATGTTGCTTCAACATTTCATTGCTGCAGATGTTGCACGTGCATGATTGTTGTCATTTACGTGCATTTGATATGTGAACTGTTATTCTTTTCTTTTCTCTTATTTATTTAATTTCTTTTGCTGGGTTCTATGCGAAGTTATTTATGGTTGTTAAAATCCCTTGACTAAAGCACACGAGAAATTTGACAAAATGATCCAGTAGAGAGGTTGGTTCCACTTATATCAGTATTTATATCCATTGAACTCAGAAGAAATCTGGTGTACGATAAAAGGAAAAATTGATATATGCCGGGGTGTGATTCACATGCACACTAACACACACCAACACATTTCTTCTGTGTGAAGTTCATACCTTCAAAGATTTCTGTAGCCTACTTTAGGGTGCCTCTTGAGACGTCAAAAGGTAAGTGTCCTGCCTTTTCTCTAACACTTCTGTGGATTTCATGCATTGTTCTCTCTATTTGTGGGATAGGTATATTATATTCTTTTCACCTGTATGCAACATCTTGTTTCTAGAATTGCCAGTCCTGTTCTCTGGTTGGCATTTATGTTTCAAGCATTCACATCACAATGTGCAGCCACCTCCAGCTCCACGTCCAAGGAGCAAAATGGATTCTCTCATTTTCATGCCCGACACTAAGAAATCTACAAGTATGGAAGAGAGGGTTGCTGCAGAAATGCCTTCATCTTTAGTTCCCCTAGTCGGTGGTAAAGATAAAGGCCCAGAAACAACTGAACAAGAAGTTGAGGTTGAAAATATTGAGAGGCCTGTAGATCTCTACAAGGTATGTTCAGCCTTATATTTTCATTTAGTGATTTTGTTGTAGACCTTTATGATAAATGGTGGCATTCTGACAGCCTTACTAAATTAAAATGAAATCAGATGGTATATTGACATATTTGTTATTTTCTTTCCCGAGTCAGATCAGTCCCTTTCTTTTCTTAACTTGCTATGGTATCAGTTTTAGCTTATTTAATGTTTGAGAATGATGAAAGTAATTTCCAATTTATTTATTTATTTATTTTTTTTTTTTTTAAAAGAAAAGATAAGGTAGTAGGGGTTATGAATTTACTGGGATCTACATTGAATTCAATATGAGTCACAAGTATGATTATGTTCACTTGTAATATTTAAACTGTTACGTGCTTTATTGTATAATTTGTAAAATTGTTAGGAATGTTTTTCAATAACATTTTACTTCAATAAAAATTGTTTTGTTAAGGTTGCAAAATGAACTGTTTTGTTAAATGGACAAACAAGTACGTAAAACGTTCATAAGAACGAGTTCTGGGACAGCCATAACAAGCTCATCATACGCAGAATGCCAGTTGCAAGATTGAGGCACCCAACAAGACAACCAATCGAATCGATTGTTGTCTTCTGTTTGACTTCGAACAAAAAAACTAATTGGAAAGGGTAGTGTCGACCTTGAATTACCAACCTTCAACTATGGATGGATGAATACTGGCCAATTTAGGTTTACCCAGGAAATCTTGGTCATCTCCCATCTCCGTCCAACTTGTTAGATTGTATGAATTTTTCTCGCATTTGTCACATTCTCCCCTTTTCTGGATACCCCAAAAAGTTCGCAGCTATTCTAAGAGAGAAATTACAATCCCCCCCCCCCATTTTTCTCTCTATCCATTATGCCCCTTATTATTTGTAATGCGAAATGATTACTTTAAGGCAAATCACAAATGACACTTGCTTTTACTTTGCTTCAGTAATTCTGGATGTGGTCGTGAGCTTTTGTTAGAAATTTTACTCTAGAATTTGCTTGTTCCATGGTCATTGTTCTGAATTAGATCGGATAAGCGTGATCTTGTCTCTTGCACCTTAAAGGCAAGCAGAGAAACATGAGCAGTCACATGCTCCAATGCCTTCAATTTATTAACCATTGTCTTATTGTCTTTCCTCACTTTCCATGTATCTCCCAACATGGGAAACCTTTCCACCTCACCTAATTGATGTTTGGAATGCAGTAAGCTAGATTCAGTTTCTTGCTGTTATTTTATTTATTGATGGTTTGATGTTGAGAATGCGGGAATAATGCTGAACTTATATAAATTGTCAATGCTATTATTACGTTGCATCCCCTCAGCTTTGAGTCTTCCTCGTTGGTGGTTGCAAGAAAACATTATAGATCATAATTAGAGATTGGATTTTGACCCATGTATACATTATTTCTGAAGAAATGCATGGTTTTTTGAAGATGTCTTACAATATTAAACATTAGATCTTTCAATATTTTTAACCGCTGAAAAGATTGTTGTTCTATGTTCTTGTGTTTAAAAGGTTGTTTATGCTGTTTCTATTGTAGGCTATATTTTCTGATGATTCTGATGAGGAAGAAGAAAAGAACTCCAGACCTGCTGAAGTTGAGAATTCACAGAAGAAGATTGACGCTGCTAACACAGCTCTGAACCGTTTAATGGCTGATGACTTTTTAGAGTCATTAGGGAAAGAACTAGGATTATCAGTCCCGCCTGATATGCCTGTGCCAGTAAATAATGAAGCTGGTCCGAACCTGGCTCAGAAGGAAAATGTTGAGGCAAGCAACATATATGATGAAAAGAAGAGCTCTATCACTCAAAATGCTGTTATAGGTAGTTCTGCATCTCAAAAGATTGGAGTGGATGGAGCATCTGGTCTGAAGACCACTGACGAGGGTAAATTTGGCCATTTCGAGACACCTGGGAATGGTAGTAGAATAGTACATGACGTCTCGGTCAGAAATGTTTCTAAAGAAGATAGGAATTCACACACTCCCAAGCATCTTGATGCAGGTGGGAGTTCATCAGAAGATGAAAGAAGTACAAAACGCTCAAGGAGCCGTCGTCACAGAGATACCAGTTCAGACAGTGACACATCTGATGATCATTGCGATCGGTACCACTCAAGGTTGAAAAGGAGAAAGAAGCGATCTTCTCTGGAGAAGAGTCGAAGTAGAAGGCACTCAAAACACCGCAAGCACAGAAGCAGGGACTCTCCTAGCAGATCTCGACACGGTTCTGAAAAAGAACGTGAAGAGACCAAGAGAAGGAAGCGTGAACACACAGAATGAGGGGTATCTAATTGTGGACAGAGTAGAAAACCGTTTTTGTTTCAATTGCTTTTCAACTGGCCTTGCGGGGAGTTCGCTAGACGTATACTTAAGATTGCTTCCATGATTATTTTACATGGCAAGGACATAAAATTTAGAGCCGAAACGAAAGCCTGTATACCATGGTTTAGATTATTCAGTTGGTGGGGTTCCGGTTGTATGTAAAAGGCTCATTACATGATCTTTAATATAACTATCATTTGCTGGGTATGTTGGACAGTGGATTGATTCCATTGCGGGCCTTCTAATACAGCATATGAATGAAACTTGTTTTCGAAGAAATTTCATTTTAAGTGCTAAAAGGCTCTGCCTTGTTTTGAACTAGAACCAGTAGCCAAAGACTTGTCAAAGGAGGGAGGGAGAGAATTCAAATTTGTAATCAATTTGATAAGGATATTTTAATTTAAAAAAAAAAAATTGGTTAATCATTGCTAATAAATAATTGTTAAATTATTTAAATTTCACCTATTTTTTAAATAACATCTTCACCCTTAAAATTTTTTTAATTCGAAAAGTTATAAAGCTTGAAAGGGCTGCTAAATATTCTGGTAAAGTCTAATGGTCGTGTATTTCAGGATACTGAGGGCTTAATCCAGATGAAGGCCTACAAAGTTCAAATTAGTGATATTCAGTGTAATCTTGTTTATGAAGAAAAACCATTATGTACTATGATATAATGCGGGCTTTTTGTGTTTTCGTGTTCTAGAAAATACAGGAACCGTGACTGTATAAAAAATGTACGATATTAATCTGCCTTATGTTTTACTAGAAGAGTGGTTAAACGTGATTTAAAAATAGGTATTTATCTAGAGGGTGTGTTATTTTCATTTTACAAAAAAAATTATACTTTTACATATTACTGATTTGATAATAATTCAATTATAGTTACATATTTCAAACACCAATTAAATCTCAACCGCACATTATTTCTCATTGTCATTCAAAACCACCCACCTAATGAAATGATTCTAGCTTACCTATAAATGTAGGGATCTTAGGCCAAATGGGTTATTCGAAATTAATTAAGCTCTATTGGTGATAGACTCTTTATTACTCCCTCTATTTGACAAAGATAGGTTTACTCCTATTTTTACAAAGATTAAGAAATGTTCCTTTAATATTATTGGAAAATTAAAATTTAGAAGCTTTTTCTTAATATACACTTTCATTTATTAATTGTTTCGTTTTAATAGCTCTGTTTTGTTGATAATCATGCACATTAAATTGTGGTATATAAGAAAACTAAAATTTCAAGTACAATTTAAAAGAAAAGTGGCATATCTTTATGGGATGGATGAAAATAGAACTCAAGCCTCGTTATGAGATGGGAAATATTCATTATGTTCTTTGGTTTACGTTCGGCTCATGAGCTTTTTAGAATTTTATGTACAAGATCTCTGATGAATCCATTTCTCAATGGCTCGAAGACGTGCAAGCAACTCCTCCATTTTGGACATCTCCAGAATGGACTGTCTGTTGTCTCCAATCAGGCTGCAAAAGCCATCTCCATTTTGGAGACGGCAACAGTAAATCTCCAAATTTGGGGATTTACTGTGCATTTGGAGATCCAATATGGAGACCTTGCAATTTAGGGAAATTCCATTTCGTAAATTGCAAGGTAGCCCCAACTTTTTTTTTAAATTTTTCAGTGCTCATAGTTTTTATATTTTTTATTTATTTTAGTCCTTATATTCTTTTCAAAAAATCGACCAAATATCTCATTTAATTAAGCTTGCTAATTGAGTTAATTACTTAATTAATGACTCAAGTGTTTATTTCATTATATTTGATATCTAATTTTTTAATTTGTAAAATATGTTAACTAATTGTAAATTAAGTTAAATAGGAAATATAGAGATTTTGATAAAATTTGGTGATTATGGGTGAAACAAAATTAAAAGAAACAGAGATTGTAAATATGTATTTTAGAGATAGAGGAGGGGAAAATAGAGTTTTGCGTTGGAGATAACCTAGGCTCGATGGAAGAAGTTCTTCTGTTGTGTCATTTTTGAACTAAATGTCACATACTTAAATGTTTGTGCTCGATGGAAGAAGTCCTTCTATTGTGTCATTTTTGAACTAAATGTCACATACTTAAATGTTTGTGCTCTTTGATAAAATTTTTGATTAGAGAAATTATAGGGAATATGAAAAACGGACATTCTTAGTGACATTCTCATGTAGTATACTTGTATTGGATGATGAAAAAATAACTATGTAGTCATTACCCAATGAATGTGTGCCATATGAGAATGTTACCTAATAATGTACTATTTTCATGAGTAATGCTATTTAGTACCACTGGTGCTTGACACCATATCAAAGTGTCACTAAATGATAAGTTGAATTAAGTGGATCATTTATTTATTTATTTTATTCTATATATCATTTAATGACACATTGAATGCCATTTAGAGTAGTGGCAAACACCACTGGTACCAAGTGAAGCTCCAACCTTGTTGTCTCTCATTTTCCTTCTATTTCTGAGCTATTTCTACTGAAGATTATTGTTGGGAACTCTTGATTTTCGGTGACTAGGAGACTCTGACTTGGGTTCCATTTTGTCTACTAAAGGTAAAAAGAGGCAGATTATTTTTCATTTTTGAAGTAAAAATCGGTAAATCTCCCGTAAATTCACTTTCCTTTTCTTTTATATGGTCTATGTAATTCTTATCTCTCTATTTTCTTTACATTCGTATGGTCTATGTAATTCTCTAAATAGATTGAATTAAATCTGAGTTTGAACGTATTTCCCATCATGCTATTTCTTGCTGGGTTTGTTTAAAATTGAGATCTACCTTCAAATAGATTTACAATTTTTCAAGATCCTGCATGGCAGCAGGTGAATTGTATTTATTTATATAATTATTTCATTTAGAGTTTTCAAATAGTATTTGTTGGCTGGATATCATAAGCAAAGTTGGTAGAAACATGGCCTTGAATGTATTATTATTTTTCGAGCGGTTACTAATATTTATTCTGTAACTTATATTGTTATCTATTAATTTTAGAGATCATTAGAAGTTCACTCGTTAATTTTTTACAGTTATTATGTCTTGGGAAAATGTTGGGCCGTCACTGGGGCACGAAGGAGGTCTCTGATAAAGCTCGTGTGTCATGACATAGGTGACGATAAACTAATTTGTTACCCCTATCAAACCCCCTAAAAAAAATCTTCTTATTTATTTAGTGTCCGTTTGGTGTCGTTTATAATTAGATTGTGTTATAATATATTTTAAAGTTTAAATTTTTGTGATATGTGATTTAATTTGATTGTTTAAATTTTGTTGAAAAGTGAAAAGTTGTTATTTGATGTGATGTGATGTAATTATAATACGTTCCTGTTATAACATGAACCAAATGGAGCCTTATTTTGTTGTTCCCTTTAGATTTCTAGTCTCTTTTGCTCTTAAGATTATTTTAATTACAATCTTTCTTGGGGGGGGGGGGGTTAGATTTCTAGTCTCGTTTGCTGTTACGATTATTTTAATTGCAATCTAATTGTTCTTATGTTCTTTTCTGCAGTTCAATTCACCACAGAAAGTGGTGATTCTGTGAATGCCGTAGCTGAAAGAATTCAAAATGAAATTGGATTTAAATTGTGCTTCCAACGTCTCATGATGTAAACGAATGTTAGCGAGCGGTATAAGCTTGTAAGTGAACATTTTTAAATATTATATTAGCAAATTGGTTACATGTTAACTTGGTCTTGTTTTGTGGACAGACTATTCCTATAGAGTTTGTAAAGAAGAACAAGGATTTTGAGAGGGATTTCAATCGTGGGGCCTGTTCAAAGAGAGTGTGGGTGGCTGATTACATAACAAAAGAAAAAGCAATAAAGTCTAGCTGGAAGGACATTGTGCTGGATCATAACATGCACGCTGGGGATCTTCTATTGTTCCATTTACTGGAACCAACGAAGTTCATGGTAGTTATTTTGTGATTAACTTAATTATTCATCTTCTAATATTGTACAATCAGTGTCATAATATGTTTTTTTTTTTGGTCATATTTTCATGTATGCATTTTGCAATCAAAGGGACATGTGGTTGGTGGCCATGATAAATCAATTGTGAATGATAGTTCGACAAAAATATGTAAGTTGTGTTGCTGCTTTTATTTTGAAGTCACAAGTGTAATCTAAAATTTTTTTTCTTTTGTATAACAGCAGTTCCACTTTCATCCTCTACTATCGAGGCGTCAAAGTCGAAAGCTGTACGGGTCCCCTCAATTGATAACATTAAGCACTAGATTTGAGCAAAGCTTTTTTGAAGCATCACGAGGAGGTAATAATTAGCACGAAGAAGATCTCTGATAAAGTTGCTCGTGTTCCTAACATAGGTGACAAAATTATACTTGTAAACCTCTTCTCCCACAACAACACTTATTTTATATTTATTATTCTTTGGTTGCTTCTTTTAGATTTCTCCTCTCTTCTGCTCTTAAGATTATTTTAATTGCAATCTTTTTATCGTTATGTTCTTTTCTGCATTTTAATTCACCAAAAAAAGTTGCGATTCTGTGAATGCCAAAGTTGAAAGAATTCAAAATGAAATTAGATCTAAATTGTACTTCCAGCGTCTCATGATGCAAACGAACGTTAGCAAGCAGTATAAACTTGTAAGTGAACATGTTGAATTATTATATTAGCAATCTAGATGCATATTAAATTGATCTTGTTTTGTGGATAGACTATTTCTATAGAGTTTGTAAAGAAGAACAGGGATTTTGAGAGCTAAAAAGATGAAAAGATTTATATCGTGGTGGCTGGTTTAGACTTTATTGCTTTTTCTTTTGCTATGTAATTAGTCACCCACAGTCTCGACTTTATTGCTTTTTCTTTTGCTATGTAATTAGTCACCCACACTCTCTCTGAACTAGCTACCACGATAGAAATCTTTCAATTTTTCTGGCTCTCAAAATCCCTTTTTCTATTTACAAACTCTATAGGAGTAGTTTGTCCACAAAACAAGATCAATTTGACATGCATCTAGACTGCTAATATAATATTTCAACATGTTCACTTACAAGCTTATACTGCTTGTTAACATTCGTTTGCATCATGGGACGCAGGAAGCACAATTTATATCTAATTTCATTTTGAATTCTTTCGGCTGCAGCATTCATAGAATCACAACTTTCCCTATGAATTGAACTACAGAAAAGAACATAATAACAAAAATATTGTAGTTAAAATAATCTTAAGAGCAGAATAGAGGAAAAATCGAAAGGGAGCAACCAATAAATAAATAAATAAATAAATATAAAATAAGTGTTGTTGTGGGGGAGGGGGTTGACAAGTAGAATTTTGTCATCTATGTTAGGAACATGAGCAACTTTATCAGAGATCTCTGTCAACCTCTTCCGATCTCATCACGATGCTTCAAAAGAGCTTTGCTCAAATCAGCAATGGACTGGTGCTCAAGGTTATCAATTGAGAGGACCTGTACAGCTTTTGACTTTGAGACCTTAATAGTAGAGGATGAAAGTAGTATTGCTGTTGCACAAAAGAAAAAAATTTTTAGATTACACTTATGACTTCAAAATAAAAGTAGCAACACAACTTATTTATTTCTGTCGAACTATCATTCACAATCGATTTATCACTGCCACCAACCACAGGTTCCTTTGATCAGAAAATGTATACATGGAAACATGGCCAAAAAAAAAAAAAAACATTTTATGACATTGATTGTACAATATTAGAAAATGAATAATCAAGTTAATCACAAAATAACTACCGTGAGCTTGGTTGGTTCCAGTAAATGAAATAGTAGAAGATTCTCAATGTGTATGTTTTGACCCTGCACAATGTCCTTCCAGTTAGATTTTATTGTTATTTCTTTTGATATGTAATCAGTCACCCACTCTTTCTAAACCAGCCCCAAAAGCTTTAGCAGAGGCTTCCTTCGTGCCCGCTGACGGCCTACCATTTTCCGAAGACATAGTAAGATTAACGAGTGAACTTCTAATGATCTCTTAAATTAATAGATAACAATACAAATTAATGGGTAAATTACCTAAATGCCACTATATTTTTAAAAAGTTATCTTGAACATTATTATATTTTAAAACTCACTTGATATGCCACTGAACTTGTGAAAATATTATCCAATTTGTCACCCCCGTGTAACGGATTTGATGACATGGCTAACGGAATTTACCACGTGACATCTTTACAGTTATTTTTTTAGCTGAGTATTTACAGAGTGGCAAATAAGATAATATTTTCACGAGTTTAGTGGTATATGAGGAAAGTTTTATAAAATTTTATAAATGCTATTGTATTTTATAAACTTTTCTTATATATCACTAAACTTATGAAAATGTTATCTTATTTGCCACTCGGTCAATACCTGGTTAAAAAAATTATAGTCAAGATGCCACGTGGTAAATTTTATTAGTCATCTCATCAAGTCAGTTATATTTTTTGATGGAGGTGGCAAATAGGATAACACTTTCGCAAGTTCAGTGACATATCGGGTGAGTTTTAAAATACAATGACATTTGAGATAATCTTTTTGAAGTACAGAGGCGTTTCGAGTAAATTTTATAATATAATAGTATTTGAGATAACTTTTTAAAAGTACAGTGACATTTCAGGTAATTAACTCCAAATTAATAAATAAATACTAGTAACCATTTAGCTTGAAAAAATAATAATGCATTGAAGGCCATGTTTCTACCGACTTTGCTTATGATATCCAGCCAACAGATACTATTTGAAAACTCTAAATGAAGGAATTAGATAGATAAATACAATTCGCCAGCTGTTATGTAGGATGCTGGAAAATTGTACATCTATTTGAGGGTACATCTCGATTTTAAACAAGCCCAGCAAGAAATAGCACGATAGAAAATAAGTTCAAACTCATTTAGTTCAATCTATATAGAGAATGACAGACCATGTGAAAGCAAAGAAATAGGGGGATTAAGTGATGGTTTGATTCTCATTATTGTGTAAAATTTGGGGGAATTATAATGAGGAGAGAGGTATAATTTGTATTGGGAATGTGAAAAAAATTTGAAATATATAGCTGTAAGTGAATATCTGTCAAATCAAATGGTCAAACCATTAGTCGGTAAAGTAATAATTTGAGAAAATAATAGAATCAAACAAGCTCTAAGTTGAGAGTAATGAGAATTAAACAAGCTCTAAGAATTACATAGACCATATTAAAAAAAAGGAAAGTGAACTTAGGGGAGATTTACTGTTTTTCACTTCAAAAATGAAAAATAATCTGCCTCTTTTTGTTTGTGTATATGTATGTCTCTATATTTATGTACGAGAGTCTAATGCTATGTTTTTCTCCAAGTTAATTCTTGGAACGGGTTAGGTGATATTTTCCTTATCTCTTGTTGCTGATTATTGGGTTCCATTTATTATTAGATGAGTTATTTGTGGTGCTAAGAATATTGTTATTGACGGTGTTGCGTGATTGTGGTAGTGTGTGATTACCTCTTGATTTAGTGTAATAATCTTGAGAGGATAAACGTTGTATTCCCATTATCATTTGGTGATAGTGGACGTGTGCTCTTCCGATCTCGTCGATTTTCCCTTCTCATTGGAGGGTTTTACGACGTAAAATAATTCCTGGTGTTATTTACGTTTCCGCACGTATATTATTGTTTTATATATTGATTGCCTATTTTAATCACACGAGTTTAGGGAAATTGGTTAAATTCCTAATAGTGGTATCAGAGAGATCGGTTCAATTGTGTGGATTAAAATAGATGACCCAGTTCGTAGTGCTATGATCAGGCTTACCAATCACAATTGGGTGACATGGAAACCTAGGATGGAGGATATCCTTTATTGTAAGGATTTGTATGATCCTATTGATGGTGATGATTCTAAACCGGAAGATATGAAAGACAGAGATTGACAGAAATTGCACAGGAAAACTATTAGGACGATAAGGCAGTGAGTGGATAATAGTGTTTTTCATCATGTGGCACAGGAGACAGATGCAAATAAATTGTGGACTAAATTGGAGTCCATGTTTGAGAAGAAAACTGCAGCGAGAAAGTCCTTTCTGATCAAATACTTGGTCAATATGAAATATAAGGACGGTATGAGTGTGACAGAGCACTTGAATAATTTTCAGAATGTTGTGAATCAGCTGGTGACAATGGGAATGACTGTTGAGGATAAATTGAAAGCATTATTACTTTTGAGTTCTTTGCTAGACAGTTGGGAGACTTTTGTTGTGACTATTAATAACTCTACTTCGGATGGTGTGTTATATATGGATTCTGTGAAGAACAGTATGCAGAATGAGGAAATCTTCAGGTTTGCATGTGGGTTCAGATAATACATTGGCTCTTGTTTCAGATGATCACAGAGGAAGAAGCAAGAATAAAGGGCAAAAGCGTCACATCAAGTCTAGAGGCAGGTCAAAGTCAAAAGATAAGAAGACTACTACATACAAAGCAGGTGATTATGGCCAGTCAAATATGGCTAACTCTTCACATTCCAAAATCATGGGGATCGGTGACATTCACCTGGAGACAAATATGGGGTACATCTTAATTCTGAAGGATGTAAGGCATATTCCTGACATGCGGTTTAATCTGCTTGCAATAAATACTCTCGACCGAATCGGGTATTTCAGTACTTTTGGTGATCAGAAGTGGAGGTTATCAAAGGG
>CAVNYN010245362.1:0-22721 GCA_963692815.1 Nyctanthes arbor-tristis | reverse complement strand
GATCTCTCCAAGCTCTTGATTCCATCATACCATGCTTGTACATATCTAGGGCATAGAGGCCCTTATCCATCTCGTACTCCTTATTCCCTTTGAACCTCGTTACAGTCTCTTCAATGTCATGATCTCTTTCCATTTGAAGTTACTCTAGTTGAGCCCTTAAAGCTTCCATGGCCTCCTGCTCCCTCTGGCCCTACTCCTTCAAAGCCTCGTTTTCAGTCTTTAACTAATTATTTGCCTTTTCAAAGTTAAAAGCTCTTTGAGCCTCATATTGGACCTAATGTTGCTATTACTGCGCAACATTGCTCATGTTAAGAACATTTTACATAGCCGCAAAACCAATGCTAACAGCCTACTAAGAACAAACCAAGAGATCAAACAAAACTACAATGACTAAGGCATCACTAGAACAAGAAACATACCTTAGTCATCTCATAGAGGAAATTTTCGACAACAATTATCAGGTCAACACCTTTCTCATACTTGTTGACAACATCACTCGTGAATCCCCCTTTGAAGTCATCAATGACCTGTAACTTGGCAGGAGAAGAGGGAGAACTCAAGCTTCGAGGTAGTTTGTGTGTCATACTAGGACGGGGGGTAGGACGAGGAGTGTCAGCTACTTTCTCCTTTCCTTTTCCACCTTCAACATGTCGTAAAGCCTTGGGTTGGAGGACCGCTCATAACGGACTCACTTTGGATTAGGCCTACCTTCCTAGCATCTTGATGCACCTACCTCACCTTTTTAGCAGCTACTTTAGCTGCCTTCATTAGAATGTTGTTGTTCAACTCAGACATCCCTACACAGATCATGAGGAAAGTTAGCTCCAAAGAAAAACAAAGCAAAAGTTTGCCATAGGCTAATGAAATGGCCTACCCTCCACTCCAACACTGGCCATCCTCAATATCGGTGAGATGAAAAGGTCAGTGCTGCCTCGCTCACCCTTAGGGCATCTGCTACTAGCTCAACATCTGTTGACCTAAACTTATTAAAGTGTTTCACATCCACAATGCGCCACCTATTAGGAAAGGGAAACACCCCGCTCATAGGTCTAATGTAAAAGAACTCATCCTTCCACCTGCTTTGAGAGGAAGAACCCAAGGTAGTCTCCAATAGTTGTGGCAAATGTATAAAAAACACTTAGGGGTCGTGCTGGGCTTCAAGTCAAAGCAAAGTCTAAATATATCGATACATGGGGAAATTCCCATGGTACGGGTCAAAATGAAGTAATAGTTTAGAAATCTCCAACTATTGGGCACTAGCTGCTAAGGACACACCCCAATCTCTTGAAGAAGGTCTAAGAAAAAAGAGTTCAAAGTGAATCTAAGACCCGAGGTCAGTTGTGACCTATATGCAGTCACCTCACTTTCCTAACACTCATGAGCCATATCATGAGGACCTAGAACTTTATAAGAATAGTGAGGATAAAGACCCGACCTTTCATTAGCTTTACAATTTTGTGCTCCTTAGAACGATTCTTATCTGTAGGAAAAAAATCTTTCAAAAGTTTCACCTTGTTCATCCTCGACCTTCCCTTCATCACTATCATCTGTGACCTACCATATTTCATGACCCGAACTCAAACCACAAGACCGACTATGTTCCATTGAAAAAGGATAAAAACCAATAGTTACTACTTCTAAAGGTTCATTTAGGTCCTCTAAAATCCTAAGGTTATCAACCCTCGACTTTTTGCTAACCATTATAGTCCTCATAAACAATGAGAAACTTACATAGTGACCTGAAGTTGGAAATCAGACGAAAACACAAATAAAGTTGCGTGAGACCTAGGAATTGAATAGAAAGAACTCTTGAAAAGAGAGAAAGTGTTGAGAGTATGCCAAAGTAAAAAATGAAAGCTTGGCAAAGGCATATTTATATGCATCTTTTGCACTTCCCAAGTACATGGAAAAATGTGCTCACTCATGGATGCATACAATAACATGATCTGGTTTGTATAATATCATTACACGCATTAGGGCAAATCAGTCAAGCTCTAAAAATAAAAGTACAGTGCGTGTAAAAGGCGGCTATTTACCAGATAAATTTGGTTTATGCATATTAAGGCCGATTTCGACTTCATATGCAGGGCCTATGACAAGGAGAAAATTGACTAACAATAAATTGGGCTTTATTCTCTTCTATAGGCCTAACTAAGAAGGCTCAATTGTTGGCCAATGAAGGTACATTTCATCTTTTTATATCTTTGTTCCCTATAAATATAAACATGACATATTTTCTGAGGTAAATCACATCATATCTTTCACACTTTATACTTTTACCTTTTTTTACTTCTGCTCAGATACTTATTCCTACACCAGAGGGGCTTCAAGGGTATCCCTTGAGGCCTTTTTTACAGGTCATCCCGCACGTGATCTATGCCATCAGCTCGTGACATTCAGGTCGTCCAGCTTTGACATTGTCACTTTCCATGTTCTGTTAGCTCCTATGTGTACATGTATATGTATATATATATATGCACCCAACTCATTCGACGCTTATGTTTAGATAATTTAACAATCCCTTCTTTACAAACACCCAAAACAGCAGCATTCACAGCTTCAATTCTCTACATTCATTACACAGCCATACGCTTGTGTAAAAATTGGTATCCAAACTCTGCAAATACACTTGATATCCAAATACATAAGCCCAAGAAAAAATTCTGAGCAACTGATTTTCTGCTCTTTACCCACACAAAAGCAAAAACGCACGCAGCAACACATAGTTACAACTACATTCGTACACTTTCGGCTCTTCTATTACATAACTACAGGTAAATACACATGTTGCCATACATACACACACTGCCATACATACACACGTACACACACACTGCCATACATACACACGTTCAAATTCACAAGATGGTCGCCTCTACTGTCTGCTCTTTCAAACCTCCAAGTCAACCTAAAATCAGCCATTGTCAAACAACATCCATCAACTGAGCCCACTATCGCGACTAACCACTGTCGCTGCTACCACTACACCACTTCTTCAGCCCCAAATTATCGACAAACAAGAAACCACAAACCAAAATGGAAAGCCAAGAACCCACGACTTACGTGCCATTGTAGGAAAACTCCATTCTTGGTGGGAAATTGAACCCCAATCTCAAACCTTAAGTCTTGAACACAAACCCAAACCATGACTTCCTCTGTCTCGTATAGGTCTGCCTTGAACTTTTCTGCCTTGACCAAACCTGTATGAACCTCGATCAAACCCAAAGTCCCAAGCTTCGACTACGGTGCCACACTTTCAGCTTCGAACCACTCTCGACAAACACCCGAACCAATTCTCCTTGCTGAGTCTTGAACCTTTTGTTTCTTGATCCCTTCTACGAATTGAACCAAAAAATGAAAGTGACCTCCGATTACTCGAACCCAAGCCTCGAATTGCATTGTTTAAAATCTCCAATCATCCATCTCGCTCTAGGTCACTCTCTAGTAAACAAATTGGGGATCGATTGTAGACTTAGGGATTTGATTTTAAGTAATCCCAATTGTACCAAGCCCCAAAGCTTTAGTCTTGAGATCCTTACAGTTTGTTTTATGTTTAAATCGGCTCAGAACTTTTATTTCAAAGCATATAAGCCCTTAGATTTTTGCCTTAGTCAATTCAGTCTCTAAATCTATTAGTTAGTCGTTTTAGTCACCAAAGTTTCAGTTTTATTTATTAGTCCCTCAATTTTTGAAAAACTCTATTTCAGTTCAAGGGTTTTGAGAAATGAAGTTTTAGCCCTAAAATTTTTATTAATTTACATTTTAGTCCTAATCTTTCAAAGCTTAGTTATTTTACCCAAATTTCAAAGTGCACTATTTAATTTCATTTTTTATTTAGTTTTATATATTTTCAAAATTTCTAACTTGAATTATTATTTATTTGTCTAGACGAGGAGTGCAATTTAACACTCGACTAATTTTCCCCTTAAAGCTCAAATTCGAAAGGAAAGCATTTAAGGTTGATTTCGTGTACTAAAGTTATTTCAAATATATGCGCGCATGATTTATGAAAATATGATACAATTACATATAATGTGTTTATGCATGTGCCTATGTGATTTATGGAATTGACATGAAAAGTATCGAATAATATAGCTCACCTTAATCAGGAGCCCATAGATTTAGCTTAGCATTTTGATGGGCCCATAGACGTAGATAATTAGCTTGTTGAAATGGAAAGCCCACAAACTTTATTGCATGTGTATATGTGTTTAACTGCATACTATGTATTGCACGTTTAAAGTTGGTGTGACTGAATCTACAGAGTGCTTTTTTCGAAACATTCTCCTTTTATATCGAAACATTTTAGGCTCTGGAGCTGGCATTAACTCGACCGGGGATGGCAATTGAGAAAAAAATTGAAATATTGTTTAGTTGGTAAATAGCGTTTTCAACTATAAAAATAATTATAGGCTGCAAAGTTATTATTTCAAGTAAGGATATTTTGTTTGTTATTAACAATGGTTTATTTTGAATTGTTACAGATTTTTTTTATGAAATATTATTATGTTATTTAAACCAAAAAAAATCTCCACTTATTTATATAATGGTTAATTTTCCGCATTTTTTTATAAAGAAATAGAATAGATTTAGTAGCATCTCTGGTGCTTGGAACTGGGGTTGTTACAAAATATATTTACCTACGCATAACAAATGTTAAATAACAAATCCAGTACATTTATTAAGTTACCAAAACATATTAAAATTATGATCTGGCTATTTTATGTGTGGGTAAAAGACTTTTTTCTTGTTGTGTTATGTCTGATTGAGAAATTCACGTGTAATCGAAAAGATGACAATACATGCAATCCATGAATTGTTGAGCCATAGACTGTGTTATGACTATGAAGTGTGTCTGATTATTTTCATGGTCTGGTTACTACTGTGGGAAACAAAGATATGTTACACCAACAACCAAGTCAATATTAGTGTGTCAAAGATTTTATAGGAGTTATTGTTAATTGCAATGACCTACCAATAGTTGCTGAGCATCAGGTTGCGTAGAAATGAGCAGCCGTAGCTCGTTGGTACTGTATGAACCCACACTACAAGAAATATCGCCTACAGTGGCGACAATTTCCGATGACATAGAAAGTCGTCGCAGTAGGATAATCCCTGTAACGGCGACAAAATTATGTCGCCGCTACATGTCCCATCTACAATGGCGACATTTAGATGTCGCCGCTATAGGTCATGGCTATAGCGGCGATAATGTAGTGTCTATAATGGCGAAATCTATAGCAATGAAAAGTCGTTGTTATACGGTTGGCGGGAATATTTCATGCCTTTGTTGAAATCTATACCGATGACTTTTCGTTGCTATACATACCATGTTTGTCGTTATTGTTGTAATAATTTATATAATATATGTTTTAATTGCAAGTATTGAATTGAAAATCACTTTAACTCAATTGTTGAAGGACATAGGGTGCGAAGAAGAGCTTCCCGTCGAATCTTCGCGGAGGCAAAATAACGCCTCAATCAAATATGGTGGAAACGGGTCAGGTCATAAGGGCGGGTTGGGCCAGGTCGCAAGTCGGGTCAAAATTTTTTTGTGGCCCAAAGCCATAGAGTTTATAGCGACGAAACTGACGTCGCCACTATAGGTGTCGTCGCTATAGGTCAAGTAGTCGTCACTAGGAGGCTATAGGTACGGGCCTAGAGTATCAAATTTGTCGTCAAGAAAAATCGTCGCAATAGGACTGTAGCGGCGACATTTCGGCCTATCGCGGCAACATAGTCGCCACTACAGGAAATATTTTTTGTGGTGCCACCGTGGGCTGTAGTATTCAATTTTACAGAAATTATGGGGTAAGCAAGATATGGAAAAAAAATAGTTAACATAGAATTGTTCAAAAAAAGCACCATGAAAGGCCAGCTGGTCTGCAGAGGTACAATCCGATATCGCATATAGACATTGCATAGCGGCATCACCTATTTGTACTGCTACCACCCATGTTGAAATTTTGCCACTATATTTGAATAATGATTCCTTTTTAGTGAATAATGATGATCATAGAAGAAAAAAATGCACTCCCACGATGCTCCTTTTGACTGGATTCCATTATATTCGGCTTCACAATTAAGGAATTTTTCTTAACATTTTCTCTAACATTATTTATCGTAACTTATCATTGCTCTCTATTGAAAATGCTTTACATTGTTTTTCCTCTTATTTTTTTCCTTTTTTCTTTTTTTTTTAAAAAAATGCATTAGTTAGTCATGTGTTTTAAATCTTGATTTAGTGTTTCAAATCTCAGTTTAGTTACTCTTATCCTCAAAATATTGATTCCTTACTAATCATCCACTACAAAATGCAGTAGGAAAAAAAAGGAGACACCAAATAGTTTACTAAATAGATTTCTGAGGAAAAAACTTCACAAAGCTTCATTTCAATTAGTGCTCAGGATCGAAGGGAGGTTGGGTAAGAGCAGTTAAAAAAAAGGGCAGACACAAAACATCAACCAAGAAAAAATATTGTTCCGACACCAAAATTGCCTCCTTCGAAGGGAGAGTCAAGTTCATCTTTATCCTCCTCATTACCAGCTAGAATCTCGGTTTCAACACATTATCACCATCGAACAATGGAGTTTTCAGCTCTCCATCTCAGAAAATGGAGCAACATCTTCGAACTCATCATGGTCAAAGCGATTCTTCAAGTACACTATTGATTCGATGACGTTCTGTGAGTAAGAATGATATTTTGGAATAATTCAATATCTCATGATATTTTGCCCTTTGGAATATCTCGTGAAATTTTACAATTCCCAGCGAAAAACTCCATTGCATAAGGCAGTGCCTGAACAAGAACACGTGAATAGAAGAATTGTTTTTTAATATCATGTATCACTTTGCATGGAAACCAAAAGTTTATAAAGGAATCTATTGTCCATCTTAACTCAGTGGAACTATGGTGTCATAATCTTTAATAGAACCTTTTGTTCCATGTTGAAATCCAAACACAAATGGGAGTTAAATCAAAATACAAAACGGTTAAACTTTTCAACAAACATATTGCACACTAGAAATTGTGCAAACGACGCAGCCACAAACATTGAAGAACAAAGAAGACTTTCCTGATGCACAATTACTGTCAAAACCATTAAATGCTAACTACAATGAACTAACATTGAGAATGCATTTCCTTCTTCCGGATGATTTATAAGATGGAGAGAAAAACGCAATTTGTTTTATTGCAATGGAAAATTAGGAAACGTCCCTATTATCACACTTAAGCCTATAAGCTACTACTTTATCGTCTTATATCAACATTGGTTAAAAGTCAAGGGCCATTAGAATTTTATAATATATAGAACCTTTTCATTTCATTTATTTTAGCCCTGAAATACAGATAAAAGCCCCTTTCCTAGAATCCACGACGTAGGACATAATATTGAAGCTCTTATTGACACACCCCGTCCTAGGCCATCTTGCGCCGACGATGAATACCAGTTTGACCTGGACCCACCGCCAAGGCAAACTAAGATGTTTAATCCGATCTCAGGTGACTGGAGTTCAGACGTGGTGCTCTTCCGATAAAAATTTTGACAGAGTCTCCCTGTAAAATATACTTATCCAACCTGTGACAAACTCAAAAATCTACAACCAAATCCATAAACAATAATTCCCAACACCATTCATCCAATAAAACTCCAAAGAATGAAAAATAGTTTTACACTTCGCTTGACATCAAAATCAATTTTAAAACATATGCAATACTCATTATTTCTAACTAGTATGAGAATAAAAATATTAAATATGTCAATGTTTCATGAGATGGCAAAATGCACTATGCCGGACTATTCTAAACGTGGTAGCAAATTCTGATGGTGTAGGCAAAACTCACTCTGCTCAAACTCAGTGAGTGGATAAGTTCGCAAATACATATATATAGCTTTCCGTATTATTTTATTTCTGAAAATGCTACTGAATTGTGTAATACATAAATATAATTGAATTCGTTAGAAACCATCAAGTTAACTTACAATTGAAATATTGAATTATGAAAATGCTGAGAATACTATGAATCAAATCTGAGAACTTGAACTGAATCATATAATTTCTCAATATATTGTAAACTGAGTCATAAAAGCTAGAACTTAGATAATTTCTTATAACTGGAAAATTCGTACCAAAAGTACCGGTAAGCAATAACACACATGTAGATAGTAATCTCGATGTACAAGGCATACTACTTAAAACTGAGTGATAACGATAACTGAATAACTGGACAACTGGTCATAAGCGTGCAGAGCAAGCCCCAAATGCAAACACTACCATACACGGCCCAAAGCCTATGTGTGTATGACGATGGGTCCCAAAGACCTATATATAACTGGTCATACACCATGAAACAAATCACATTATGCAGAGCGGGTAATCACTGAACTGGTTAATACACCGTGGAATGAATCACATGATACAGAGCGGGTAATGATCACACATGTACTTTCGTGGTTTTGAAAATAATTCTTATAATATGCTTTCAAAAATATTTCATAACATAATAATATAAATTCTTTTATCAAATATTTAATCTCATAATGTAAGCCATTCACATAGCATGATAATTATATTAGCATAATTTTCCTGAATGTGAGAATCTATAGAAATAATGAAATATTTCATGAAATAATTTAATAGTTAAGTCGTGCAAAACTTGGAAAAAAATCATTTTTCCACTCACAGAATTATAGCTACAATCTAGCGTGGCTGATAGACTTTCCCAATCTCCTCGTCACCACCTGAAACAATGAGAATGTCTATTTACTTAAAGTACCACCATAATTCCTTCGAAAGTGTCATAACACGAAAATTCACATGTAATCATTTCCAACATATTTTTAACATCCCACTACTATCCATTGTTAAATATATCTTTTATTTTTACATCACTTCTCAAACATATTACACCATAATCTCCAACCTCAACATCCATGCATATTTAAAAAGAAATCCACTAGATAAAATTTTCAACTCATTATTTGCTCATTTTTCATCACCATAAATCACATTCACCAACTATAATCCAAAAATCCCCAAATTTCATATTGTAGGATTCATGGCAATCTCATAATAATTTAGAATTGAAGTTGTTAACTTAAAACACATCCTTCATATAACATATAGAACAATTTATCAAGCCTCAATCCATGAAAATAAGCTATAAAATTAACAATTAATACCAAATACATAAAATAAAAAAAATGCCACTTTGAGTTTCCTCTTTGATTTGTGGAAGAAAAACAAGAGCTCATACACCAGACAAGGTCAACCAAGTGCAAACCACGAATTCCTCTCCTTTTCCCTTTATTTCCTTTCTATTTTCTCCCTTTTCTTCCAATTTCGCCTACTCACTGCCGGAAATGGCGAAATGGGTGTGTTTTTTGAGTTAGTGTGTGTTTGTTGACCAAAATGAAAGAATTCTTGGTCTTAAAGGGAAATTTGCACTTGAGGTCCCTCAACTCTTTTAAGTCCTATAAGTTAGTCTAAAAATTCTAAAAATTTTGTATATGAACCCACCAATAATTTCTTATTCACTTTTTGGCATCTTTATGACTTGGACTTTGACCCAATAATCTTGGCTTTGACCGAGCATGTAGTAGAAAATAGTTTTGGGAAATTCGGGTCGTTACAACATTACCTCCTAAAAAGAATTTCATCCTCGAAATTCAGTAACTGAAGAGGTCAGGGTACTTAGCCCGCATCTCGTTCTCTTCTTCCCACGTGGCCTCTTCTATCAGGCAACCTTTCCATTTCACTTGGACAAATGTGCTAACAATTTTATCCTTTGTAATCTGATGCCTCCTGCTAAGTATTCCTTTAGGTTCTTCTTCATAAGTCAGATTATCCTCCAGTTCGACCGGCCGTGACTCTACCACATGAGACGGATCTGGAATATATTTCCAAAGCATAGAAAAATGAAATACGTCAAGGATCGTGGATAAGTCAGCTGATAATGCTAACCGAAAAGCAACTGGTCCGATATGCTCCGTGATCTCATATGGTCCTATGTATCATGGGCTCAATTTACCACGCTTCCCGAATCTCAAAACACCCCTCCAAGGTGACAATTTTAGAAAAACTCTGTCTCCAACTTCAAATTCCAGATCTCTCCTGCGTTTATCAGCGTAGCTCTTATGTCTGTCTTGAGCCGCTTTAAGCTTTTCCCCAATAATACTCACCTTCTCTGTAGTGGTCTGAACCAATTCAAGTCCCATAAATTTCCTTTCTCCAAACTCATTCCAATATACTGGAGTTTTGCACTTCCGGCCATATAACGCCTCATACGTAGCCATTCTAATACTAGAGTGGTAGCTGTTATTATAGGAGATCGGAAGAGCGTCGTGTGACAGATCTGTATCCCAACTACCCTTAAACTCCAAAGTACATGCTCGAAGCATATCATCTAGTGTCTGTATGTTTCTCTCTGACTGACCATATGTCTGAGGGTGAAAAGCTGTGCTGAAATTCAATTTTGTACCCATAACTCCCTACAAGCTAGGCCAGAATTTAGAAGTAAATCGAGGATCTCTATCTAACACATTGGATACTGGAGCCCCATACAAGCTGACTATGTCATCAATGTACAACTTTGCCAGCTTATTTAGAGTGTAAGTGGCTTTGATTGGCAGGAATCTAGCAGTTTTTGTCAGTCGGTCCACGATTACCCAGACACTACCGTGACCTCTCTGAGTATGAGGAAGACCAAATAAGAAATCCATAGTGATGTGCTCCCACTTCCACTCAGGGATAGGCAGAGGCTGTAGTAGTACAGTCGTCCTCTGGTGATCAAGCTTCACTTGCTGACAAACAAAACATCTAGAGACAAACTCTGCTATGTCCTTCTTCATACCTGGCCACCAGTGGTGCCCTTTCAAAGTGTGATACATCTTATTACTACCTGGGTGCATTGCATAAGCAGAACCGTATGCCTCTTCTAAAATTTCTCCTTTCAGCTCTGAATTATCAGGGATACACAATCTATCTCCCATGACAAGAGTACCGTCATCCCTAATTGTATAATGCTCTCGCAGTCCAAGATCGACCTCCTCCTTCAATTTCTTCAATGCCAGATCTTGGTATTAAGCCTCTTTAACCTTGGTAATCAAAGTAGGCCTTACATGGAAATTTGCTAAAACTGCCCCTGAGGTAGTAGATGACAACTGGGTATTCAACTTTTTGAGCTCACAAATCAGGAAAGTAATCATCGTATTAGATTGAGCCAAAGAACTACTGGTTTTTCTACTGAGAGCATCTACTATGACATTTGCTTTCCTCAGGTGAGAATCAATCTTGTAGTCATAATCTTTTATCAGCTCTAACCATCTCCTTTGCTTCAGATTCAATTCCTTATGATCAAAGATATACTTCAAACTCTTGTGATCAGTGAATATTTGGCACTTTTCACCATACAAGTAATGCCTCCAAATTTCCAATGCCAACACCACTGCAGCCAATTCTAGGTCGTGTGTAGGATAGTTTAACTCATGCTTTTTCAATTGCCTCGAGGCAAAAGCTATGACTTTTACATTTTGCATCAAGATACAACCCAAACCTTGACGTGATGCATCACTCTATATCACAAACTCCTCACCTGGATATGGAAGTGTGAGAATAGGAGCGGTGGCCAATCTGTGCTTTAATTCCTTAAAAGAGTTTTCACATTGTTCGGTCCACACAAATTTAGAATCCTTTCAAGTCAGACTGGTCAACGGAAGAGCAATCTTGGAGAACCCTTCTATAAATCGGCGGTAGTAGCCCGCTAGCCGAAGAAAACTCTGTACTTCAGTCACATTAGCAGGTCGTTCCCAATTCTATATTGCTTCAGTCTTTACAGGATCAACATAAATCCCTTCTGACGAGATAACATGACCCAGAAATACAACTTTATCCAGCCAAAACTTACACTTACTGAACTTGGCATACAGTTGCTTATCTCGTAAAAGCTGCAAAATAATCCCCAAATGATCTGCATGCTCATCACGGTTTCGAGAATAAATCAGTATGTCATCGATAAAGATAATTATGAATTTATCAAGATATGGTTGAAGCACCCAGTTCATCAAATCCATAAACACAGCTGGTGCATTAGTCAGCCCAAAAGGCATCACCAAGAATTCACAGTGACCGTACCGAGACCTGAAAGCCGTCTTTGGTACATCAACTCTCCGATTTTAAGCTGATGATACCCAGAACATAAGTCAATCTTTGAAAAGACTGAAGCACCTCAAAGCTAATCAAATAAGTCATCGATTCTAGGCAAAGGATATTTATTGCGAATTGTCACCTTGTTCAACTGCCTGTAGTTGATGCATAATCTCATTGTGCCATCTTTCTTCTTCACAAATAAGACTGATGCATCCCAAGGAGATGTGCTGGGTCTAATGAAACCCTTATCCACCAAGTCCTGTAACTGAATTTTCAACTCCTTCATTCTGTTAGAGCCATTCTCTATGGTGCTTGAGATATAGGTACCTCTCTATCAGGCGGTAATCCAGGAAGATCATCAGGAAAAATCTCAAGAAAATCCCTTACTACACGACGCTCTTCCGATCTAAATTTTGGCTTAGTAATCTCAGTATCAATCACATGAGCCAGATATACCTCACACTCCTTTTGAAGCAATCTCCCAGCATCAGGTGCGGATATCACACAAGATGGTAGAATTCTACGTTCTGCAGCAAAGGAAATCTCAGGCTCTCTAGGTTTCCTAAATACAACTTCCTTATGAAAACAATCAACTGTAGCATAATTTGCAGTTAAGAAATCCATGCCCATGATGATATCAAAATCATGTATACCCAATGGTAAGATCGGAAGAGCTTCTTTCAACACATGATTTCCGATGCTAACCCCACAATCTCTATATATACTATCTGCTAAGAGTGATATGCCCACTGGGATAGCCACTATTAATTTACTGTCTAGGAGCTCTAACATATGATCAGCATGAACAGCAAATATATGTGAAATAAAAGAATGAGTAGCGCCAGAATCAAACAAAGTACGAGCACACTTACCAAAGATAGACAACATACCCATAATCACGTCTGGCGACTTTTGAGCCTCATGTTGGGTCATAGCATACACCTTTCCTTGAGTCTGAGTACGCCTTGATTGGCATCTAGGTCTACCACTACTGCTTCCAGCCGTCTGAGATTGCCCAGCACTCATTGCCCTAAAATTTCCTGAAGCTGTACCTCGCTGGCCCTGTCTGGCACTCCCACTGGCAACAACTGGCTAAGGGGGAATCGCATAAGAGGCACTGCTCTCCTGTAGTAGAGTAGGACACTCCTTCCTCTTGAGTCCTGGCTGTCCACTATGAAAAAAAACATCAGCTCCCTTAAGGCATTCTCCGGGGTGGAACCTCCCACGAATCTGACACTGAGGATACCGGCGGCACCGAGATCCCACTCCCTGCACTGGTCCAGGCCTCTAATAAATACGATGAGATTGTGACTGCTGTCCAATAAACTGTTGTACAGAGTACTGACTATGAGAATTCCTGGAACTATGGCTAGAACTAGAACCTCATGACCGAGTCTTGAAACTGCTGGTTTGATTACTCCCGGCCAAAAACCCTATATGTTATTTTACTGTCCATGGGAGCTACCTGCCTAACTTGTGCTACCCTGATGCCTCACATTTTCTGCTCTGATATTTCCGCCAATTATGTACTTTTCAACCCTATGGCAGCTTCAACAAGTACCACCAGATTTTCGTGGCCAAATGAGGTGACTGCAGCTTTAATGTCTCGTCATAGTCCCTCGTCGAACCTATGACACTTGTCGCCCTCATCTGGAACCAAATTCTTGGCATATTTTACCCATTCCATAAACTTCCTATGGTACTAAGCCACTGTCATAGATCCTTGTACTAGTTTCAAGAATTTTGACGCTCTTCCGATCTCCTAAATGAGCGAGGATAGAAAGCCACGTCAAAACCGGTCTTGAAAGCCTCCCATGTAATGGCACTTGGATCCCACTGTCTATCACGGAAGGAGTCCCACCAATCAGCAACTAAACCCTTAAGAAGGAAGGTGGCAAGACGGACCTTTTTATCTTCCGGGCACTCCATGACGTCGAAAATGCCCTCAATATTCTTTCACTAGGCATCAACATTAGCCGGATCAGCCATACCGGCAAAATACTCTGCTCCTAGTTTCCTAGCCCGTTCAATACTAGTGTCATGCCCTTGGCTTGAGATCGGAAAGTAGCGAGAGCAGAAGCTAACTGTGCCGTCAAATTCCCATGAGGAGGAGCATTGCCTTACCATAAACCATCACGAGACTAATGAACCGATTCTTCTACTACATTCTCTCGACTAGCGCCCTCACCAGGAGCGTGTCGAGCTTGAGTTGCTGCCTACTTTTTAGGTCTACCACGAGGAGGCATAATGATCTACAAAATGATGTGAATTTATGAGAAAAATGCTATGCGATGTTTAAAAGGTTGAGAAAATCATATAGTGCAATCCTAAGACTCTAGGATCGTTTTGCTCTGATACCACTTGACACGCCCCGTCCTAGGCCATCTTGCTAGGCCTGACACATGGTGTGCCCTGACGATGAATGCCCATTTGACTTGGAACCACCACCAAGGCAAACTAAGACTTTTCTCCAAACTACACAGACTTTTGGACTAAAATAATTTTATAAAAATTTTGATAGAGTCTTCCCTTTAAAATGGACTTGTCCAACCTGTGACAAACTCAAAAATCCACAACCAAATCCATAAACAATAATTCCCAATGCCATTCATCCATTAAAACTCTAAAGAATGCAAAATAGTTTTACACTTCGCTTGACATCAAAATCAATTTTAAAACATATGCAATACTCATTCTTTCTAACTAGCATGAGAATGAAAATATGAAATATGTCAATGTTTCATGAGATGACAAAATGCACTATGCCTTACTATTCTAAACATGGTAGCAAATTCTGATGGTGCAAGCAAAACTCACTCTGCTCAAGCTCGGTCACCTCCTGATAAGAAAACGTTAGAAAATATATGAGCTTGTAACTCAGCGAGTGGATAAGTTCGGAAATACATATATATGGCTTTTCATATTGTTTTATTTCTAAAAATGCTGCTGAATTGTGTAATACATAAATATAATTGAATTCGTTGGAAACCATCTAGTTAACTTACAATTGAAATATTGAATTATGAAAATGCTGAGAATACTATGAATAGAATTTGAGAACTTGAACTGAATTTTATAATTTCTCAATATATTGTAAACTGAGTCATAAAAGCTGGAACTTAGAAAATTTCTTATAACTGGAAAATTCACACTAAAAGTACCGCTAAGCAATAACACATGTACAGAAGTGATACCTATAACTGAATAACTGGATAACTGGTCATACGTGCGCAGAGCAAGCCCCAAAGACAAACGCCACTATACACGGCTCAAAGCCTATGTGTGTATGACGATGGGTCCCAAAGACCTATATATAACTGGTCATGCACCGTGGAACAAATCACACAATCCACAGCGGGTAATCATTGAACTGGTCAATACACCATGAAACAATCACACGATGCAGAGTGGGTAATGATCACACATGTACTTTGGTGGTTTTGAAAATAATTCTTATAATATTCTTTCACAAATATTTCATAACATAATAATATAAATTCTTTTATCAAATATTTAATCTCATAATGTAAACCATTCACATAGCATGATAATTATATTCATATAATTTTCCTGAACTTGAGAATCCATAGATATAATGAAATATTTCATGAAATACTATAATAGTTAAATCCTGCAAATCTTGGAAAAAAATTATTTTTCCACTCACAGAATTATAACTACAATCTAGCGTGGCTGATAGACTTTCCCAATCTCCTCGTCACCACCTGAAACAATGAGAATGTCTATTTACGTAAAGTACCACCATAATTCCTTTGAAAGTGTCATAACACGAAAATTCATAAATAATCATTTCCAACTTATTTTTAGCATCCCACTACTACCCATTGTTAAATATATCTTTTATTCTTACACCACTTCTCAAACATATTACACCATAATCTCCAACCTCAACATCCATGCATATTTAAAAAGAAATCCACTAGATAAAATTTCCAACTCATTATTTGCTCATTTTTCATCACCATTTCACCATAAATCACATTCACCAACTATAATCTAAAAATCCCCAAATTTCATATTCTAGGGTTCATGGCAATCTCATAATAATTTAGAATTGAAGTTGTTAACTTAAAACACATCCTTCATATAACATATAGAACAATTTATCAAGCCTCAATCCATGAAAATAAGCTATAAAATTAACATTTAATACCAAATACATAAACTAAAAAAAATCGCCACTTTGAGTTACCTCTTTGATTTGTGGAAGAAAAAGAAGAGCTCATATACTAGACAAGGTCAACCAAGTGCAAACCCACAAATTCCTCTCCTTTTCCCTTTATTTGCTTTCCATTTTTTCCCTTTTCTTCCAATTTCGCCTACTCACTGCCGAAAATCGTGAAATGGGGTGTGTTTTTGGTGTTAGTGTGTGTTTGTTGACCAAAATGCAAGAATTGGTCTTAAAGGGAAATTTGAGCTTGAGGTCCCTCAACTCTTTTAAGTCCTATATGTTGGTCAAAAATTCTTCCGATCTTGTATACGAACCCACCAATAATTTCTTATTCACTTTTTGGCATCTTTATGACTTGGACTTTAACCCAATAATTTTGACTTTGACCGAGCATGTAGTAGAAAATAATTTTGGAAAATTCAGGTCGTATCACTATGACATAAGCCATTGTTGAGGTCAGGGATGGAGTAAGACTGAAGAAGCAGAATACTAACAAAATTAAAATTAGAGTTAGATTTCTAATCGTCCTCTATTCTGGTTTGAATCTCAGAAACTGGATATAGAACTTCTAAGTTAAAAGAATGAACTATCTAAGGTCTGCTAAGACTGAACTTTATATATGCCACTAAGGCATTTATTCAAAATCCAAAGAGAATAAACCAGATACATTAGGAAACTAACATTTAATGTAACAAATGACATGAAACTGGAGAAGAGAACTTGACAAGATGAAGCAATATTTCAAATAGGCACATCAATTTCAAAATACATGAAGAAAAAAGGAATCATGAAATCAAGAATAAATTTGAGTGAATAAGTTTCTATTGCAGATGAAATCTAATAAAATAAATTGTATTTTCTATGCCAGGAAAATTTTAGAGTTTTTGGTATGAATTGGTTAAAAAAAAAGGTATAATCTATATATTAATTAAAGGAGATTAGTTGTAGTACAACTGTACCGCACTTTTCCCGCCTAAATTGTAAAAGTATAGACTTTTGCTTCTTTTTGTTCCACCTTGGGTACAAGCTGTGGTATAAATTGGCTTCCTGAAAATTTGTGTGATAAGGAGTTGAAATGTTCTTTCCCTGGCAGATGGCAATGGAAATAAAAGGTTGTATTTGACCGTGCCACTATTAGTATTGTTCCATCTTGGGTACAATCTGCAGTATAAATTGACTTCCTAAAAATTTGTGTGATAAGGAGTTGAAACGTCCTTTCCCAGGCAGATGACAATGGAAATAAAAGGTCATATTTGACCTTGCCACTATTAGTATTATATTGAGGTTCTTGCTGTGAAACCAAGGACATGAATGTATTTTTATAGCTTAGATTAACTTGAATTCGTAGGATTCATGAAGACACTTGTCCAAATATTGTCTAAATCTGGCCCACCGTGCATTTTAAAATTAGAAATTAACTATTGCCGAACACATTTTTGCTTCTTATCAATACATGGATTTGAATACAACACGTTTTTTCAACACGTTTTTTCTTCTTATCCTCATAACAACACTACTTTGCTCTTTTCAAATCCTTAGGTTCATTGTTTCCAATTTCTTCTCTGCCTGAATTTGAATTTCATATATATCTTCTTTGACTTTGAACATTATCAATCTGATTTTTGCTCATATCCGCTGATCTTTCCTTGATGATGGACGATCTGATTTTCTCTTCTATAGGGGAATTGTGATCAAGATTCCAAGGGATTCTAATTTCTCCTTTTTTTTGTGGTTCAATTCCGAGTCATATTATGTTTTACTGTCTTTGTTTTTCATAGTCAGGTTTTTTATTGGAATTTATCTTGTCTTATTTGATGTTGGGTTCGATTTGATTTTGTGAATATCCGATTGGAGATTACTTTGGGTGGATGGACGATTGTCTCTAGCTGTGCAGTTTGCACTACTTAAAGACGTCCCACAGCCATCTTATTCTTTCCCTATCATCGACTGAATTCAGGTGTTCAGTTCTTTAGGCATTTTCTTCTTAATTTACATTTTTTGTTTCAAGCGATGGCATCCTTGTGTAATCTTTTAAAAGATGTTGATGACTGACAAGCCAAGTGGACCTTCCTTATTCGTTTTGTTCGTAAGTGGTACGTATTTCTAATCTCTGCTTTTGTATGGTATGACTTCTGAGATTTGCTATTATCGTTCGTACTTTAATTTATAAGTCTCTGGTTTTGTGATGTTAATCATAGATGAAGATCATCCCTTTAATTTGCTCATACTTTTACATTGTTGATATTTTCTGTAAATTTAAATTCCCATATGGTACCTTAAACGATTATGCCATTCAACCAACATTGGGTTGTTGTTGTTTGCGCTATTGTGTTGTAGGTTTTTGGTGTTCTCTGTTGGCTGAATCTTTTCTCAAGGCAAGATGCTGCTGTCGTACTATCCTGCTTTTTGTTGGTAAATGTTATACATGGATGAAGTCTGCCCTTTTAGTTAGCTCATACTTTAAATTCCAGTTATGGTAGGATTGTTGTCATTTATGCTATTGTGTGCTAGTGTCGTGGTTTATCGCATTCAATCAGCATGGCTTAACTACTTTGTGGTCTCTTACTCCTTTCATTTAGTAGTGATGAGGTTTATAAAATGGTGACATACAGTTTCAACAAGTGAAAAAGAGCGGGAAAAATAAAAAGGGCAACGACACCGCTTATATATATAGATATAGATTAGGATATAAATTAAGAACAATAATTAATTTTATCAAAAAATTTCATACGAAAAAAAAAGAAAAAGAAAAAGAAACGGAGGAGTTGACAGCAAATGGATTCGACGTGACTGGCTCAATTATGGAGACGATATTTATGGTAAAAATGGATTGAAAATTGAATTTTGCAATAAGAAGATAATTATGAAAATATTAATGTTGTTAAATATATGTAATTAATAAAATAGAATAAAGTCTATTACTTATGAATCTTTAAGAGAACTATTAAATGGTCAAGATGAGATGTCAGTTTTAGCAAGTGAAAAAGAGTGGGAAAAGTAAACATCTCAACGACTCTGCTTTTATGTACATAGATAGATTAGGAAAGAAATTAAGAATAATAATTAATAACATCAAAATATTCCATACCAACAAAAAAAAAAAGATGGAGAAATTGACGGCAAATGGATTCAAAGTGACAAGCCCAATAACGGTGCCGAGATTTATGGTAGAAATGGATACGAAATTTAATTTTGGAATAAGAAGATAATTATGGAAATATTAATGTTGTTAAATATATCTAATTAATAAAGTAAAACAAAGTCAATTAGTTGTGAAAAAATCAGATGACAAAGATCTTTAAGCAAAATATTAAATGATTAAGATGAGTGCAAGTGAAAAAGATCAGGAAAAGTAAAAATGGCGACAAATCAGCTTTTATGTATATACATATTAGGATAGAAATTAAGAATAATAATTAATTTTACCAAAACATTCTATAAAAAAAGATGGAGAAGTTGATGGCAAATGGATTTGAAGTGAGAAGCCCAATAATGGAGTCAAGATTTATGGTAAAAATAGTCGGGAAGTTTAATTTTGGAATGAGAAGATAATTATGGAAATATTAATTATGAAAAAAATCAGACGACAAATATCTTCAAGAGTTATATTAAATGGTCAAGATAAGGTGTTTGTTTTAGCAAGTGAAGAAGAGCGGCAAATGTAAAAATAACAATGATTCTGCTTTTATGTATATATAGATATGTATTATGATAGAAATTAAGAATAATAATTAATTTAATCAAAAAATTCCATCCCCAAGAAAAAAAAAAAAGTGGAAGGAGGAGTTGACGACAAATGGATTCAAAGTGACTTGCTTAGTTATAGAGCCGAGATTTATCGTAGAGATGGATGGGAAATTTAATTTTGGAGTGAGAAGGTAATTATGGAAATATTATTATTGTTGAATATATCTAATTGATAAAATAAAACAAAGTCATGTTGTCGTGTTGGATCTACCACAATTTTGAAGTACAATGATGTGGCATGTTTTGGTTTGGCAGGGAAACTACTTATGAGACGATCATTTAGACATGACGCTTTTCGGGACAGCATGAGGAATATATGGAATCATTCTGGGGGTTTGCGTGTCGATTTCTAGAGGATAATGTTTTCTTACTCGAGTTTGATAATGTGGATGACATGGAGAGGGTATAGGAGAATCAGCCTTGGAATTTAGGCCGAAGTTTGATTGTCCTCTCCAGAATTGGTGGTCGATCAATTCTAAAGACTATGAATTTTCAACAGGTGCCATTCTGGGTGCAAGCTTATGGGTTACCCATAATGCATATGCATAAGGGGATGGCTCAAGTAATTGGCAATTCGATGGGTGAGTACATTGATGTCGATACGTTTGAAGGGGTTCCTACTAGGGTTCGTTCCTTCAAATCCGTTGTAAGTTAGATGTTTCGAAACCTCTAAAATGATTCCTTAATGTGTAGTTGGGTGACAGAGGAGAGATGGTAAAAGTTACTTTCAAGTATGAAAAATTGCCACGCTTCTACACTCTCTGTGGGAAGCTAGATCATGTCTTTAGTGAGTGTATGGAGAAGGTTCCATAGGTGCTACAGAAATGAGAACATAAGTGATTTAATGATTTACTTTAGGCACCACTTGGGAGTCAGAGTAGGGCAAGGAAACATCAGAATGGATGAGAGGGAATTGTTCTGAAGGCGAGTATTCGTCAGTATTGGTGGGAGTATTTCGTCAGATAGCCAGAAATGAGGCTGGTAGAGAGGTTAGTAGGAGAAAATAGTGACTGAAAGGAATTGTGGAGGTGATGGAGGAGTTGATCAGAAGGCATGAAATAATGATGATGACTTGGCTGGGAAAGGGCTGCTAGTGATGGGGTCAGATAAAGAGGGGTAGGTTCGATCTAGTGAAGAGGGGAAGAAGGAGACAGGGGTACGCAATTAGAAAGCTAAGAACCTAGTATGCATGAGAAAAAGGGAGCTATGATTGAAAAAGGAGTGTTAGCTGCAGTAAAGAGAAAGGAGTTGCATAATATTTGTCTAGAGAAGGAGGCGAGGAAGTGGGAAGCATTGGGGGTTATCTCAAATGTCGAAGTTGTATCGTTGGTGGCTGAATTTTAGCCCTGTCGAGAGAATTGAGTATTATTATAAATTGGAATGCATGGGTATCGAGGAGACCCGTGCATCGAGGTTGCGATGAATAACTCATGAAAACTCCCCGAGCTTGGTCTTTGTTATCGTGACTAAGCTATATGGATTTAGAGCAGAACATTTGGAAGGATCACTGGGAATCAATGGTAGTTTTCATGTGGATTCTAAAGGGTGTAGTGGGGCTGTTCTTGTTGTGGACAGAGGAATAGAATGCAGTGAATAGAGGAATAGAATGTAGCAATTCAGGGATAGTCAGATAGGTATACTGCTGTGAGGATTACCACAAAGGACGGAAGAACATCGTAGTTCTTGGAGATTTATAGTGATCCAGTGGAAAGAGAGAGACATAGCGCTTCGTAACTTATCTACAGATTATGATTTTGTTGTATATCTACAATTCGTTTCCATGGAGATTTCAATGAAATACTCATGGATAATGAGAGAATTAGGAGGTCAGGCTGGTAAAAGGAGCCATGGAGGGGTTTAGAGAGGTTGTTCACCAATGTAATTTAGTGGATTTAGGTTTTAGCGGACCTAAGTTCACATGGAAGAGTGGCTCGGTGGGTGGTAACTATATGGGTGTGAGATTGGATAGGGGATTAACTTGCATGAGGTAGAAGGACATGTATCAAAGATGCCAACTCTTACATTTGGATTTTTTTGGCTTTGATCATAGGGTGCTTTGAGTGGATCTAGCAAGAAGGGTGGATGCTAGATGGGGAAGGAGAAAAGCGTTTAGGCTTGAACTAAATTCAAAATGCAATTCATCCACATCAGCATTTCCAAATAAAAAACAAATCCAAATGCTCCATAGATTACAAAATAAAAAAAGCCAATGAAAGAATTAGTTATTTCCACAATTATCTGGTTAAATTGCCATTATACCTGTTCACACCTTTCTTCAATCAGCTTCTTATCCCCACCCCCATGTAGAATGATAGTGTCATCAAGAGAAACAGTGACCTGCTCCAACAAAACAAAAATATTTCAAGATGGTTTGACCAACCTTTATACAGATACAGCGAAGATATGTGCATGTAACCATACAAACCTTTTTTGCAGAACCAAGCATACTGATATTAATATTGTCGAGACTTAAGCCATGATCTTCACTTATGACCTGGATAAATCGACGTCAGCTGCTACTGAAAAGAAAGCAACACTTGAAATGGAAATTATAGGAGCTTGTCTGACCTCTCCACCAGTTAGAATGGCTAGATCTTCTAAATTTGCTCTTCTGTTATCCCCAAAACCAGGA